>CALNHX010010806.1:0-37175 GCA_940337035.1 Agriotes lineatus | reverse complement strand
TATTGTTACGGTTTTGTACCCTACTTATGTTAAATGTAAGCTTAAAATTTCCTGCATTACTGATAAGCATACATATGAAAATAACCTTGCATTCACTTATTTGCATTTCATTTACAGCTTTGCATTCCGTAATGTATCAATGTATATATTGTTACGGTTTTTCGGCACTCTCTGTAGTTCCGCAATGCTGGTTTTACGCCTTCGATAATTTGCGATTTCTGTGGGGCTTGTTATCATTATCTTCACGCTTGGCTTTTGCCTTGCTCGACCGTGTTGTGGCCGAAGCGCTCTCGAGGCCGCATTGTTTTGTCTGAACGCGTCACTTTTGGTTTGGCGGAACGCTGCGGAGATTTTTGATGCTGGTTTTGGTGATCCGTTTTGTCCTCTCGCTATACAGCGCTTCAGATTTTGGTAGTTATGGAAGCTTTAGGGCCTCGCTGTAAAGCGAAGCATTTAGTATTTTGGACATCATGCTGGAGAGATTATTCTACGCCATGCCGCATGCATCTAGCCTTCGATGCTCTTTTGCTCAGTTCATCCCGGGTGAGTTCCGCTTTATATTGTTGGTCGTTTACCAAAGGTTTTCATGCATTTATTTTGGGTTTCGTTTTCCTTAGCAAGCAGTCTGGGGCAAATCAGTCCGAGTAAGCAGCCTGGGGCAAATCAATCCGAGTAAGCAGTCTTGGGTAAATCATTTCGAGTATGCAGTTATGGGCCATTAGTTCCGAATTTCGAATAAGCAGTTTCGAGTAAGCCGTTTTGGGGCTTAGCTCAAAGGTTGGATCCCAGCTGTCGCCGCCGCTATCTTCTGTGTGCGATCTTGGCTTGCTGCGTTTCGTTGCGAAAGTCTTCAGTACGCCTGGACTCTGGAGAAGCATGCTGGAAGTGCTCGACGGAAGCCGCTAACAGGTTTTACTTTAGACTGTACTTATATAATTATTTGATGACTTATCCGTTCGCGAATTTGTGCAGCCGCTTTTCCGCTTGTGGTAATTTCGATTCTTATTTTCCCAAACGTCTGCTCAACCATTTTTAGTTATTATGCAGTTACCGGTAATTTATGGTTCATTTATGTAAGAGTTTGTAACTGTATTGTAGGATCATTTGCATTGTTTGTTGGCATTCCTAAGATTACCCAGTTTTAGGCGTTCCGAAATTTTAGTAGCGCATTCGCTATTTTAGAAGCTCACTACGAGTGCTTGAGTAAGCTTGTACATTAAATGCTTTGTCGATTGTACTGTGATATTCAAATGCCAATTATACTGTGATACTTTACTGTGGTTATTTATTATTTGTTACTGCTACCGATGATTGAGTTGTGCTCTCTTTCAGATTTATTGTGTTACTTGAGTGTACGGATTCTCGTTCTACTGCCTGGATACACTCGCTTATTTGTTAAAAATAGCGTTGGCGCCCGTTTTGCATATTGATTTTAAAGAGCTGTACACACCGTCTCCGTCACTGAGCTGGTCGGCAGGCAATTGTATCTAAGTAGCTATGTTAGGTTTGATTTTGAGAGATTAGCCAACGGTAAACCTTTTGATGATAACAATATGTTAATTGTGGAATTTGCTAAATTAACCTATCATCCTAAATAATCATGTATCTTTAATAAAATTTAGTAATAATTATTTAAAATAATAAAATAAAAAAAGTCGTAATGTTTGCCATAAACTTAAATGTCTACTAAAATAAATAAATGTAAGTATACAAGTTCAAATAAACATAACGTGTTCGCTAATCTAATTTTCCTTTGTTTTTCAGACATGTAAAATGTTAATTAAAACTGTCTTTTATATATCATAAATAGCGAAGATATGTTATGAAAAAATTATTTTTGTTTTTATGATTTATTAACAAAACCCATGCTTAAATGAGAATTTTACAATCATATAATTTTGGCTTAAAAATATAAAAATTCTTCAATTATTGAAAAGTCGAGTATTGTAATCGATTTATGCGAAGTATGTCAACCTAACGGTTATAAGTTAAACTTTAGCAAACGTAGTAGGCTGGATACAATTCAACCTGTATATTCGCAATATTCGATGCTCTCCCTGAGGGGGGGCCCCCGCACGAACTGGTATTTTCGAAGCGAACTCTCGTATATACACTCGCTATCCAGAGAAGATGGGAAATATTTATCTCAAGTTTTGAATATAATTCAAAGATCTCAAGGCATCAACAATACAGACCTAAATGCACAGTGAGCCTGCAGCTTGATGTAGCGAAATTCAGAGGGCTCCAGCTCCTTAAAGATTTAAAATATCCCAACAATATGCTTCTTGATAACTGTAGCAATAACATATTTCAGTAGAAAAGTCAAAATATTCAAGAGCCAAATTAATTACATACGAGTATGAAGAGTTAATATATGAAAGGATACACGCCACCCCGACAGAACGGTTGTGCAATCGCTTATCGTAGATTACTGTGTTACGTGTAAATTATGCTCAAATTGGAATTAATTTAATATCCAGGAATTGTATTGAGCTTAACTGGTCCATTTCTGTGCGATTTTAAAAATTATTGGGGCTAAAGATTGCCTGTACAGAGAGAGCGGTTTCCTGTAGTCGTCTTGGGTAGATTGAGTGATATATTGCTTTTGGTGCTGTGTGGTTGTTGCTTGGGAGATGCACTTCATGTGGATTTGAAATCACCCAATAACTTAGGAAGTTCCGATCAGCATTAATGTGTTGTATATGCACTCACAAAAGTTCATCTAGTTATTCTAGAATTCAGAAATATTTTAGAAGCAAAACTTACCCCTAGCCGACCTCTAACCTCTACTTCTAGCCACCTCGCCTATTGAATTTGCCTTTTGAGGCTCTAACACCATCACGGGAAACACCTAGAGAAAGGATTTGTAAGTAGTTTGGGCGTGCTGTCCAGCTATGCAAAATACCCATCTTTCCAGAGTGTTTCAGACCGTATCTTCCTTCAACTCTACAGTTTTTGGGGCAGCTTTATCACATAATGTAGAACCAGAACGTACTGTGCCTTCTTCATGGTCGCTGACTTGTGGATTATGCATCTCCAGGTACCCCCTCGTCGCCTAGCTATTTCGTAGTTCGCGAAAACGCACGATAATAATACCGGGTGTCTTAAAATGAATTACATCTAGTATGCTTTAAATTTCCCATAATGCAATCTAAAATTTTACTTGAAATTGGCAATACTGTAAGTCTATGTCAAATTCGAGGTTATCAGGTTATGTTTTGCGTCAGTTTGTGTCAAAACTGACGCAAAATCTAACCTGCTAACGTCGAATTTGACATAGACTTACAGTCTTGCCAATTTTAAGTAAAGTTTTGGATTGCATTATGGGAAATTCCAAGCATACTAGATGTAATTCAATTTAAGACACTCGGTATATTGCAATGGTATGTCTAATTAGTGTTGTAATATGTTATTAATTTAATTTTTAAATACGGGTACCACGCAAATATTTTTCGTATTCTTGTTATCAAATCTTAGGTTGATTAAAAGTTACTTGTAAATTGATAGGTAAAAATAAATAGTTGTATGCCCTTTATAATAATAATAATAATAATAATTGTATTTATTAACCACACCTAGAAAACAAATTAGAAATTCGTACAGATACTTGATTATTTGGCGATGGTTAAAATGTCCACATTTAGCATATTCGTACAAACACACGAACAGCTGATCTACCATGAGGACCTGGCTTAAAAACTAAAAAACTAAATATATATAGCCATGTCGATGCTGACGCTCAACAAAAACTCACTTAAAAAAATTGCAATACTTATAGCTCAATCAGAGTTTGATTGAATATTAAATAAGTAAGTTAGGATGTTCTTTTTAAATTTTGTGTATGAAAATGATTTATATTGTATAGGCAACGAATTGAATAATTTGTATATGTTGTAGGAAAATGAACGCTTAAAAATTTCGTACCTGTGAAGGGGAGGTGTAAGTAGGCCACGAGATCGTAT
The DNA here is from genome assembly GCA_940337035.1 of Agriotes lineatus. Taxonomy (NCBI): domain Eukaryota; kingdom Metazoa; phylum Arthropoda; class Insecta; order Coleoptera; family Elateridae; genus Agriotes; species Agriotes lineatus. The sequence continues at coordinate 33,213 of CALNHX010010806.1, read as the reverse complement.
GTTAAGATTATGAACATTCGTGCGAAAAATCAAACGATCATATAGATATGGTGGTATTTTGTTGTTTATGATTTTGTAATATAAACATAAGGAATGAGCTAAACGTCTGTTAGACATATTTAACCACTTAGCTCTGATAAGTGTATGAGACATATTCTGTCTACGTTTGATACCATAAATTAATCTTAGGCAAGCATTTTGTACTTTCTGAATTCTTCGAATATCTACACTGTCTAAGCAACTACAATAAACAACATCACCAAAATTAAAGGTCGATAATACAAGAGATTCACATAGCATAAGTTTAAGTTTTCTATTAAGAAGATTTTTACTATTATAAAGGATTTTCAGTTTACAATAAGCACTTTGAATTAGTTTTGTGACATGTACTTTATATCTTAAATTATTATCGATTATGAGACCTACATTTCTACCGAAATTAACAAATGGTACGTGTTTGGTGTCTATGTAAATTGGAACTGAATTCTGAATTTCAGTTCTAGGTTTTTGTTTCCGAAAAAGTAAGCAGGTTGATTTAGTTGCATTAATTTTTAAACAATGTTTTGTTGATATTTCTACTAAAGTAGCTAGATCTCTGTTAAGTTGAGAAATTGCACTGTTTACTTCAGCAGAAAAAAAAATGAGATATACAGCTGTGTATCGTCTGCGTAAAGGTGATATTGTGAAGAGACATTTTTAAAAGAAGGAAAGAAATTACTGGTGTATACTGAAAAGAGCAGAGGACCTAATATTGAACCTTGTGGAACGCCGGATTTAATTTCAAGAGTAGAGGATACTTGATTGTTAAGAATTACTTGTTGAAAACGATTAGTTAGATATGAACGGAAAAATGCAACAGTGTTAGAGTCCAAACCAATGTAGTGTAAAACTGTAAGTAAATGTTCATGATTTAAGTGATCAAATGCTTTGCTAAAGTCAATTAGCGCAAGTGCTGTGAGCTTGTTATTATCAATGGCTTTAAAAATTTCGTCAGTGGCATTCAGCAAAGCAGTGGTACAACTATAATCTTTTCTAAAACCCGATTGAAACTTAGGAAGAATATTATATTTTGTTAAGTGGCTACGCAATTGTGAATCAATATTTTTTTCTAAAATTTTAGACAAATTGGGAAGAATACTTATAGGGCGTACATCTTTATATTCTTTGGGCGCCTGTGTCTTAGGGATTGGTATAATAAGCGCTACTTTCCAGATATTCGGAAAAGAGGCAGTAGTAATGCAAGAATTTATTATGTGTGTGATGTAAGGTAGCAAATGCGGCAAGCAGTAATTCAACATAGTAATATTGATCATATCAGCACCTTGAGGCTTAGATTTAATTGATTTTAAAATTCGGTCTACTTCCCTCTCAGCAACTGTAGACAACTTAAAGGCCTCATTTATATTGTCCCTTAGATTATCAACATAGAAACGCAGAAATGCTGAATCTGGAGGATTCTGACTCTCTGCAGATTTAATAAAAAAGTTGTTCATTTGATCAGGATTTTGTAAGTTAGGAGGGAGATTGGTAGGGTCATTTTTCTTTTTATTATACAGGGTGAGGCACATAAAGTGTTACAGAGCAATATCACTCAAACTATTGATCACATCCAAAAATGTTTCAGACAAAAGTTTAAGTGTTCGAGAAGGCCGTCATACTGGATCACCCTATTTTTTTATCGGTTGAGGTGCTGAAACTACGTCAAGGTCAACTCCACTTTTTTAAATGGAACCATGTATTTTTTTTTCGATGACATTATTACCGATTTGAAGACAAATTCAGCGACCTGAAACACAAGGTCATTCTAGTCACGCAAAGTATGAAAATAGTTGAAAAATCGAAAAATGCAACAATGCAACAAACACGACTCAACACGACGGTGCACCACCCCATTATGCTCTGTGTTTAAGACAAGTGATGAATGAGATTTTTGGCGAAAAGTGGATAGGACGAGGCGGTCCTGTAGCTTGGCCACCTCGATCGCCAGATCTAACATCAGCAGATTACTTTTTATGGGGTTTTGTCAAAGATCGCGTAATGGCGGTAGCACCTACCACGCCTGACGACATGAAAGACAGAATACGACGAGCATGTACCGAAATTACACCACAAATGTTAGCTGAATTTAGACGGTTTTTTCGTCAGCGAATTAACAAGTGCTTACAAGTCGAGGGTCATCACTTCGAGTATCTTCTGTAGGTAGAACCAAACCAAGGTTAGTGGATCCCTTGAAAGTGATTATTCCGATATTTTTCGATTTTTTGACTATCTTCATACTTTGCTAACTAGAATGACCTTGTGTTATAGGTAGCTAAATTTGTCTTAAATCGGTAATAATGTCATCGAAAAAAAAATACATAGTTCCATTTAAAAATCTGGAGTTGACCTTGACGTAGCTTCAGCGCCTCCACCGATAAAAAAATAGGGTGGTCCAGTATGACGGCCTTCTCAAACACTGAAACTTTTGTCTGAAACATTTTTGGATATGATCAATAGTTTGAGTGCTATTGCTCTGTAACACTTTATGTGCCTCATCCTGTATATGTTTAAATTTACCATTTTTTTTCAAATATCTTTTACATTATCATTAGTGTACGAATACTCCAGATATGCACTTTTCTCTCTGCGAATAGAAGAAGTGACCAAATTCCTTAGCGATTTATAATATTGCCACTTGGGTACAGTTTTATATTTTTTGTACTCCTTGAGGGCTTTATTTCTTAATTTGATCATAAGTTTGATGTTGTCAGTAGTCCAGGGTTGCTTAGGTTTTGAAAATTTTACGGTCACAATAGGAGCATGAAAATTAAATAAATTTAGTAAATTATTGTTCAAAATAGTATATTGTTTAACGAGTGACGAAAGTAGCATTTTCTGCAAACGAGAGAACAGTTTATCAAACGAGGCGTAGCCGAGTTTGATAATGTTCTCAAGTGACGAGTGACGAAAGTAGCATTTTCTGCAAACGAGAGAACAGTTTATCAAACGAGGCGTAGCCGAGTTTGATAATGTTCTCAAGTTGCAGAAAATGCTACTTTCGTCACTCGTTAAACAATATACTTTTTCTATAACCATGGTTCACTACTACTGCACTAAAACACTACCGTCCGAGAGCCAGGCTACTTGATGAGACGTCCTGCCAATTTCGTGTTAATTTTTATAACTGTATTTTGCATTTATTACGTTATACAAAAGTAAATTTACACGTTTTTGTGCTAAATCATGTTTTTCCATTGTGCTTTGTAAAATTAAATTACAATTGGATATGGCAGAATGCATTTAATATCTGAAATTGCAACCACGTACTTTCGTCACTAGAGACGAAAGTTAACGTTATGGGATATTCTATCACTGGTCCCGGAACTGGCGTTTTCGGTTGGGGTAAAACGTGACGAAAGTTGTTCATTTTTAAATGATTATAGAAAAAGAGAATTTTAAATTCCTGATTTTTGACGTCAACATCGTCACTGACGAGAATTAAATCTATCAATGAAAAAGTCGTGGAGCTGACACGTGTTGGTTCGACGATGAGTTGGGTTAGGCCAAAACTCTGAAGCACTTGGTCGAACAATACGCTGTTACTGTTTATTTGAAGTATATCTATGTTAAAATCTCCCATGCATATAATGGAGTCAAATTGAGCAATGATATTTGATAAAACGTCTTCAAATTCATCTAAAAACAATTTGCAGATGGTGTTAGGTGGCCTATATATAACTCCTATATTGATTACTTTTTTATTAAGTTTTAGTTGAACCCAGAGTTGCTCAAATGTATCTGTGTGATTAAAATTAAGCCGAACAGAATGAATAGTATTTTTGATATACAGACACACTCCGCCTCCCCGACAACGAGTTCTGTCGGCTCTGATAATGTTATAACCTTGAATTGCAATATCATTGTCAGAAATAAAACGTGTGAGCCAAGTTTCACTTACAGCTAATACATCAAAATTAGAATACAAAACGTAATTTCTGAAATCAATAATATGACCAATTAACGAACGCGCATTAATGTCTGCAACGTTAAAAGAATGTGTCTCCATAAACTATAATTAAAACAAGATAATGTAGCAGGACAAGTCAATTAAAACTCGTTTGTTAGTTTATCTTTGACAAATCAGACGAGGAACTTACTTGGAAAACTTTTGCACCGTCGGCCTTTCTCACAAGTATTTTGAAGTCGCCAACCCATATATATTTATACCCTTTCTCGTGACATGACGCCCTTGCTTGATGAAGAAGCTGCTTCCTGGCTGGAGAGAGATGATCGTTAATATAGATCCGCCGATCAGGCCCGTTGAAACCCAGTTCTTGAATATTTAAAGTTGCATGTTTTCTGTACGCACTCAGAAAGTCATGCTTTTTCTCACGAGAAATTTTTTTGCACACTATTGCTTTGGGTTGAAGAGTTTTATTGATTGGTTGGATTCGATGAACTGCGCTGATATCAGATCGTGCGATGGGGTAGTTTAATAATTTGCCAATGTTTAGTAGAACTTCAAGTAAGTTTTTATTTGTTGCCTCGGGTATACCTTGGATTTCGATGTTATATATACGACTGTACTGGTCCAATTCATCGAACTTACTTCTAAGTTGTATCAATTCGTTCTTCACCGATGCATTTTCTTTTTCCAATTGATCAACCTTTTTAAAGTTCAGTTTGCGAATTTTCTCTTCGTATTCGTCCACTTTGTGGGAAAAATAATTCACGGAATTTACAACTTCACATTGGGATTTCTTAAGCTCCTCGAATTCAACGCTCCATTTGTTATTTTGACTTCTATATCTTCGATTTTCTTAACATATTGATCGATTTTATCTTCATGTTGTTTTAAGAGAGCACTGCAATCGTTGAATTTTTTGTTGAGTGCATCAATCGACTGTTCTGTATTCAGTAGCGCAACACGAATAGATTTTAATTCATTCATGACATCTGCGAGAGTTATATTTTTAGAAGTATCAGTTAAATTATCAACCACTTCGTCGGCATTTGGAATGTTTACTGTATTTGTATTTACATCGGACATCTTGCTTTAAGATAGTTCACCGCTGACCTCGCCGTTACAACCGTTGCAGTTCCAGTCCTTTAGTCTATTTGATTTCTTCAAGAATTCCAAACTGGATAGATCCATATCAACACATTTAATGTGGAAATGGTTCTTACACCAAGTACATTCAATGTTATCGTCGTATCTATCGCAACGGGCGCTGCATACAACACAGTGCGGCATTTCGGTTATCAGAGTTGCACAAACGTTCGTTAACACTTTCCAAGAAGATTATACGACACGCGACAAACACCGGCACGATATAATTTTAGCTGATTAACGTAACTATAATGTATTAAATGAGTTATGAGGAGCACATATGAAATACGTGCGAACACCTAGGCGCCCACACTCAGTATATAATATTTTATTTATCTGCAATTAATCCAATACGCTAGATCAAATCGATAAAGCACAGACTTATCTCGGATGGGTCCACCGCGAATGCATAATTCATTAAAATTATTAAATACGGATCTGTCTCCGCATACGCTTAACTGCGCACAATCGAAACTGAAATTGGGTCAAATGTAAGCCAAGATGGACGCCGTTTCCAAAATCGCGTCAAATTGAATAAACAAAACAACTCTTGTTTGCTATCTTGTTGCATTTTTACTAACTCATTCTTTAATCTTTCAACCATCAAATTGGTGTGATTATACCCCCTCGTTTCCCTTTCTGCTGCCTTTTTCTCTCGCTCTTCTGCTTCTTGCCGAATTGCTTCTTGCAACTCCTTTACCGTCTTTTCAGCATCTTGTTTTAATTCCTGCACCTCCTTCTTGATTGCTTTCTGCACCTCCTTCTTGCTTGCCTCAAGCAATCTTCTTTCCCGTTCTTCTGCTTCCTTTTTGTTAGTCTTGTTTTCTTGCTGCATTTGTATTATCGCTTCCATGATAGCATTTAATTCGATTGTTTGCTTTGGGGCTTGGGGCTGTTATTTTTCTGCCTGGTCTCCTTGATGTTCTTCCTCTGCTGCAGGCTGTCCTTATACTTCACTTGTTTCTTCTGCCTGGTGCTCTTCCTCCTTTCCTTCTTCCATTTTCTTCATTCTTCTCGTACGCTTATCCGTCATTTTTCTGTGTTTTATTTATCAATAGTCAGGCAAAAACAAAGCGCTTGCACTTACGAGCAACGCTACCCACACAAATAATAAATCAAAGTACAAATTTGAAAATTTTAAATATCCTGTGGATAGAAGTTCAAGTAACTAAGCAATATTTTACCTAACTGTAACTGTTAATAATCGTTCTTTATAATTAAATTCGCCTACACGTTGGGAGCCAATTATATTGCAATGGTATGTCTAATTAGTGTTGTAATATGTTATTAATTTAATTTTTAAATAAGGGTACACCACGCAAATATGTTTCGTATCCGTGTTATCAAATCTTAGGTCGATTAAAAGTTACTTGTAAATTGATAGATAAAAATAAATAGTTGTATGCCTTTTATAATATTTTACTTATCTGCAATTAAATCAATACGCTAGCTCAAATCGATACAGCACAGACTCATCTCGGTTGGGTCCACCCTAAATGCCCTAAATTTATTAAAATTATTAAATACGGATCTGTTTCCGCATACGCTTAACTGCGCACAATCGAAACTGAAATTGTGTCAAATATAAGCCAAGATGGACGCCGTTTGCAAAATCGCTTCAAATTGAATAAACAAAACAAGTGAAATCGATCACAGTTCTATTGGTAATTATTTAAATTAGTTGGTTTTCGCGGCATTAATCCTCATTTGTTTTAGTGACGTAAACCGACGCCGCTTGGGTTAATTCATTTGTTATTCGCTCACTTAACCTCACAATTCTAATTTGGTTAATTATTGGCGAAATAATTTATTTGGAGACTTGGATATGCCTGCTGCTTACTCGATATGGTAACGTCTTGCTGGTACATAAATTTCCGGTTCCTCAAGCTCAAGTTTTTACTGTACCTTAAACTTTTCAGGTGATGGTACGTTCCTCCGGACGGAGCCCTAAGCTGGATCTTCTCTAGAAGTCGCTGCCTTCGATGTTGATGATGCTGGCGTTTGTGCTTCAGCTCCACACGATACCTCGCAGTAGTCAGCTCCGGTCCTGGACCCCTGGTTCAATTGCAGTCGACCCTCGTAAATTTGAGTTGGCCAACGGCCCATGTTCGGAAGCTTGCTGATCACAATGGTATATTTTTTATTCTGATATTTTGTATTTAAATTGGTAAAATCATTGATTGAATGAGAGACCAAAACTTGCATAACATTAATTAATTTTATTCAAATGTCTTCTCCCTTTTTTTTGTTATAAACAAAAGCTAGTTAGTTTCAAATTAATTACGGATGTTAACATGGTTCAAAATACTGACTTTTAAAAATAAATTCTACTTAAAACTAGGATTTTAAACTTTCTATAATCCTTGCCTTTTGATTCTTACGGTTTCCTTCAAATGCTTTAATGCCTTCATTCTAATCTGCTCGTTGCATGTTCATAAGCTTATCTATCTTTCAATTACCTTTCTTATAAAACTCTGACTGGATTTCACTATTAAACTGTACCTGAATTCTACGCTTCATTCCCTTGCGTTTGCGATTCATCTTGTAATTATTAAATTTCATTCGGCTTGGCATTTACTTTAGCACAAACCTAATCAATTAACTGAACTTACATTCAACTTAGATTCCTGTTCAAATTGAGGTTTACTTATTACGTTCATTAATTAATTATTCTGAAATTACTGGCATCTCATTACAAATGTATGTATTCTGGCAAACTCAAGTTTTAGTTTGGCAGTTATATAAAATATCTCACTCTGAACTTTCATGAAATGTCCATTAATTTGGCAATGCTAACAGAGTTGATTGGTGGGGCTTCAAACCATAGCAATATATACTTTATGTGAATACTATACCTTATTGTAAACCGCTTTACTCATGAATCGCGATGATGATTTCTTGCAGATTGCTACCACAAAATTGGAAATTTGTCTGCGGCAGCATAGTTGCTTATGAAATCATATTGGTGCTCTTGCTGAGTGCCCTTTGGTATTTTTATAGTGACCATCAGATTCGAGGATTTTGGTCGCTGGACACGTTTAACAATGATCCGTGTTTGCGATAATGTTATTTGTGAGGGACTACTAAAGTACTCCATTTTTGCCCGGTTTTCATTTACGGTTGGGAGACGTGCTCGAGTAATGTATTGCGAAGTTTACTTGAATTCCATTTTGCCAATAGAACTGTGTACATCTATAAACAACTTTACATTCATAACTAGTAAAACTGAAATAAAACTTAGAATAAAATCAACGTTACAATTACAACAAAATAAATAAAACCTTAGGCTAAAATGAATCACTAGAAATACATGAAAATATACAAAATTGTAGGTGTACACGGTACACCTAATACGATTTTACCGGACTGTATGTGTGCCCTTCTGAATAATTTTGTTTGTACTAGACTTATGTTTCTTTTCGAGCGGAAATAAACATTGGGTTGTAGCAGTTTCGGATTTTTATTATTTGTTATTTGAGAATGTTTTGCGTGGTTTAGGGATTTACCAACAGTTGTAGGTATTTTACTTTGGACGCTTCCGAACAACACTCCCCATCCTGCTCAGGAACTAGCTGACGAAACTTCGCTACACCGCAAGACAATTCCTGAATCACAGTGTTTTGTTTTCGTTAAGCATAATCGAGTATTTATTTAATTTATAGAAATTCCTCGTGTAGCAATTGGTAGCCCGAATACAAATCGACAAGACATACAAAGAAAAGTGATCAATTTCGTCGGATGAATTTTTAGTTCTTTGCATTAATATTCCACATAAACCGGCGACGAAATCATTTTTATAGGCGATGTCATGTTTACATCCGGCGGCGTCACATACTCAACTTTTCTTAATTTACCAACGTTTTCAACGCAAAAGTGATTGCGCTGTTTTTACAAAACTTGTGCAGCTTCATGAGACCTTTCACAACGAAAATTGTAACTTTCTAAAAATGGCTGAGGTCAAAAACAATACTCGGTAGGTTGTGCCGAAATAAAATTACTAAGGAGTTAATAATCGGCTCTAAAAATATGAGTAAAATCAGAAACAAGTATACAAACAGCTATAATTATCAAAAAAACCCTAGATATACAAATCCGAAAATGCCTCCGCTGTATATAATAGACTTGATAAAACAAAAAACCCAACTTCGTAGGGAATGGCAACGTACCAGAAACAAGGTAACTTATGAACCTGATGACCCATGCCTATGGAAGACTACAAGAAAGATCTTTCGTCAACCAGATGAATTACCATCTACACACACGCGAAATGAAATTCTAAATACAGATGAAGGGAAATGTGAAGCCTTTGCCAATAATTTGAAACACATCTTTACTCCGAACATACAATATCCCTCTGAGTATGCCAATATGAAACCAACATCCCCTAAGAAACTAGCTAACATAATAAAAACTCTTCCACCTAATGAAGCACCAGGGGAGGATGAGATAACGAACTTTACACTAAAAAATCTCACAAGAAAGGCGTTGGCATAGCTATCCACACTCTATAATACATGTCTCAGGGTCGGTTATTTCCCTAGCAAATGGAAGCACGGAATCATACGGATGTTTCCTAAACCAGGAAAAAATTAAAATGAATTGAGTGGATATATACCTATTAGTCTATTAACAACCATCTTAAAAGTGTTTGAAAATGTAATTAGCAAAGGATTGAACGACGAAATTAACAACCTGGATCTCATCTCCAAATATCAATTTGGGTTTAAACAGGGACACTCCACTTGCGACCAGCTACGACGCATTGTTGAAATAATAGAGAATAGCTTTGAATACAAGCAATATACAGTCGTAGTATTTATAGATTTAGCCCAGGCCTTTGATAGGGTGTGGATACAAGGACTCAAATACAAAATATCTCAATTACACTTTTCAGATTATCTAAAAGCAATACTGTTCTTATACCTCGAAAACCACTCATTTACAGTAAAAATACCTGCAGCCATCTTCAATGCGACCAATCAAAGTAGGAGCACCGCAAGGTAGCATACTGGGCCCTACCTTATTTAATATCTTTTTACAAGATATTCCGAATACTAATGCAGATCTAGCACTGTATGCTGATTACACAGTGCTATTAACCAAAAATGTAAACTTATCGGAAGCAGTAGCCCAACTACAAAAAACTGTGAATACAGTAGCAAGATGGTTTAAAAAATGGAGCATGACAGTTAATCATACTAAGTGCGCTACCAAAATCTTTACCCTTAGACGAATTATTCAGCCGCAATTACTGCACATTGATAATTATGATATACCCTGGAATACATCAGATGAACCAGTTAAATACCTAGACATATACCTAGAGACCCGCCTAACATGTAAGTAGCATGTCAACAAAAAGCTAAATTAGGGTCACATTAGGCTAGTGCAACTCTACCCGCTGATCAACAAAAAGTCGTCTCTACAAGGTGAATGTGTCATGTTACTATATAAACCGCTGATACTGCCATTGGTCTATATGGGAGTACAATTTAGGGTAACACATCACAAGCCAAACAGAATTCAAGTGCTACAAAATAAAGTACTTAGAACGGCAGCTAATGCCCCCTGGCTTGTTACAAATAAACAACTCCACAATGAACTTGGAATGACAACCGTCCACGAACACATTAAGAAACCAACCAAGAACTTTCATCAAAATCTTCATAAATGTCCGAGTGCAACCTTTTGTGAACTCGGACGAAGAGAGATACACACCAGACTAAAACGAAAACTCCCACAAGAGATTTCAATGAATGAAACTAGTAGTGATGAGGACTAACAGTGACTAAGTAACGGTGGTGATAATTAAGCAAACAACTGATATGTTCAATTAGGTACTATTTACCTTTCTGCTAATCTGTTATATTACTATGTTTAAGATCTCTACCATGTATAACAATTAATTGTTGAGCTGGTAAAATCTCTAATAAGAAAAGGAAACAAGAAAAGCCAAAATATAGTTACTGAAGACATAAAAAGGTGAACCTACATAAAGCTATAGGACGCGACGATTATAATCGAATAAAAGACAAATGAAGACTGGAAAGAGAAAACGCCTTATAAGGTATTTCAGAAAGTTTAATAGAATTCTAACAGAGATGTTGGAAATAAGGGGTGTGTCAAAGAAACACCGCAAAACATAAGAGACATATCTGGAAGAGCAATACTATCTCAAGGTCTGGCATGAACCAACAGTTATTCTTATTCATAAAAATTGTAACCTACCCAAATTAGATACTCTAAACACATAATTTTAACCATATTAATTTTAAATGCCCGGTTAGGTTTTATTATTTTCTAATACAATATTGATTTTGTTTCGAACACACTCAATATTGTTACGCCTTTTTTAATCAACTACTAATTAATTGCCTTCTTTTGAACCTTGAAATATAAATTCCTGCAATTATCTTATTAATTATTTACGGAGCAATTACTATTTTCAATGCGGCAATAATTATCAACCACCACAATATGTTGATAATTCGTTAACAACACATTTACTGTGAGTTTTGAATTAATTAAAACTTCTTGCAATCATTGCGTTAAATAATCATTTGCATCTACTTCCAAGTTATCAATTAATGAGTAGCTCAGTTTCTTCCTAATTGATTGTTTATCTCAACATCAAAAATCGTACCGTTTCGGTGCCTATAGGGAAAACTATAGACCCCCACCTTCACTTTTCAAGTACCTAGATAGAAAAATACTTTATGATGAGAAATAATAAGCGTTTAGAATATATATATAAGTTCATTATTTTAATCGTTTGCGATTAAGTTTTTTACACTTATCAATCACTATCAAACATTAGTCACCAGGAAAACCGCACAAAAATATATAAAGCATTTTTTACGTCTAGTACTTCGATGTGTTGTACTGATATGTTAGTTACTGTCGCACCATGCTTCTTATAATTTCTGTCCTGTAAGTATAATTATTCTATTGTTACTTGTATGTAAATCTGGCGTGTACAAAATCAGTAAGCATAGAAAAAAAGAAAGAAATGAAAGTTAATTAACTTAGTGTTCGTTAAATATAACAAGCATGTTTCTTTTTCCCACTATAATCAAATATTCTGTGATGTGTACAAACTATAGTTCTCCAGCTATTTATCTTCCTGAGTATGAAAATGTAATTCAGAAGATGTTTTAGCAAAGTTAAAAAGTATGTAGCAACACTGTGGCTTAGAAATTCAGATCATTAGGCTTCACCGAAACAAACAGTAGCAAACGTGTTTTATAGCCTCAATAACCATTAAAGTACTTTTTAAGATTGTTATTTCTCCACCGCTGGGCATTTTTATTTCTTGACAACATCACATTGACCTCAACAAATAAAATTCTGACATAAATTGTCCAGCTTTCGAGTGGTCACGGGTTGTTAACATTTGGCCTTACCTCCTTGAAATTGGTTTGCATGCGAGTCAATAAAAGTGCATTAAAATCTGGCCAACGGAACTTTTTTAAAATTAAACTTTACCACAAAAATTACCTAGAACAAGAAGCGATGAAGTTTACAACACCAAGCCCGGTGAAACTGTTGCATTGTTCTCTTCGACTTTCTTAAGACGAGAACTGCAGTTATCCGTAGACTGCAAATGCAGAAATGCATTTGCGATTCGAAATGGTAGAAGAATTGCATATATATGTAGATGGAACATTATTTACGGTTGGGGTTGTCAAATGCTTTCAACAAATCAAAATCAGTATCAATGGTTGCAAAGAAAAACTGCATATAAAAAAATACAAAATTTATAGTATTGTTTTCAAATTCAGTTTTGATTTCAGTTGATAAGACCTGTTCGAGATTATCAAGAAATTAGAATTCTTCATTTGCTTCCTGGAAAATACTATAAATAGCTTTTATAAAACAACATTTGATAGCTGAATAGCTGACTAACTACGCGTTTGATAACATTATATGTATTTATTAGTCTCTATCAATATGAATCATGATGACAAAGTACAGGTACATTTCGCATTCCGAATATTAAGTTGATCCAGTGTAGTGATGGTTGTCATTAGTGATGGGCATAACCGGACAATTTTCATAACCGAATTATTTGCATTCGAATCATATTAATAACCGATTGATTATTTGATTACTCATTCGAATCAATTTTGGCTCTCGATTCGTTTCGATTAAGTCAGCCGGTTTGCCGGTTGGCGGTTCACCGTCATCTGCATCGGCATCGTAACTTGCAGATAGCAGAAGAACTCAGTTAATCGTTAATTCCAATAATTGTATAAATGATTCTTATTTGATTTCTAAGGAGTTTAAACCATTGAGAATGGCTATATCAATACTAATCATAAAGAAATTATAAATATGCGAATACAAAGTATCTATTGAATCTATTGTTAGTTCCTAAAATTCTCTAGTAGTCAGCCTTCCGAGGTTCTAAGGATCTAAGGAAGCACACTTAAAATTTTCAACATCGAAATCCACTTCTTCTCCCAACTGCTCCGTTATTAAAAATTAAATATAAATCTGTTACGATATTGGAAAATCTTATTTCGCTTTCTGTTTATCCCTATTAGGCATAATCAACCGCGTTTCGAAGCAAAAATTTAGGCCGTTACAGCCAACACAACTTCGGCAAATCTCTGACTCAGCAGAACGTTATCTTTAAGGGGATTGAACACGCTATTTAGTTTTTGTTTGCGGCAACGTTGGCCCATTATACGTAGCACAACTTTATGTCCCATAAATTTAACTCGTCGACTAGGAGTATCAAATGTCTTAATAACATCAACAATCTGCGGTGAGCCTCACTTGGGTCAATCAAGTACATAGTAGAAAAGGTTATATGAGTTATGATTATTTACAGAATTTCCGGTCGCTGAGACGCGGCACGAAGTACGTATCAGGTTGAGGTTATTTTTGATTCGATTACTTGGAACGAAAACCGAGTTACACAGGTTATTTCAATAACCGGATAAAAGGTTATTTTTGATTCGAATAAGCCCATCACTAGTTGTCATTACAAAATGTTGCATAATTTTCAGTGCTTTATGATAAAGCTTATAGTGTAAGTACAACCATGTTTTTTCTATTGGAAAACTCTGGTGTATACAAGGAAGACGAACAAAGTAGTAAATATTTGTTTCCACAGAGACGGTGGGTGATAAAAAGACTAGTAAAGTTTAATTACCATTTAAAATACGCATAAATTGTGCAGCAATGCAACGACTTACAATACTTTTAGACGAATACTCAGGATTTAGGAAAACAAAGAAAAATATTTTGCGATTTTTCCAATTACCCAAAAAAGCAGGGCGTGTACGTGGTGTGGCACGTTTAATGCTTATACTTAAATTAAACATTGCTATATTGTAATAACTATTATTTAGCCTTTGTTCACTTCTATTAAAATGATTTCAAAATCACTTATTTCACATTTCTCACTCTACAACACTTAACAAAATGATTTTCGTTACCGCATCTGTTGCATCTCTTCCCGAACCGAAGGCATTGCCTAGGTTCATGTAACGTTGTATATCTTCGTTAACTAAACTTGAGACTCTCTTCCACGGTCTCATTTTTCCCTTTGACATCTTTGGTGGCACCTGAGTACTTTTTTTTTGGGACACTTCTACATATTTATCCATCAAGTCCTTCTTATTATTTCATCTGCCTTGCAGCTGTCAATGCCCTGATCACAAACACTTAACACTGTTCGATCACGTATCATTTGCCCTTGCAGGTACTAGAATTCACATGTCTGTGCTAACCTAATATCTATTAAGAATTATTGGAAGAGTTCACTCTCCTTTTGATCTTTTTTGTAAAACAAATTACTTTCGTACATAACATTTGTTTGGGCATCCTGTACACTTCAAACGCATCTTCAACTTCAGCCATTTACCTCTGTTGGCTGCATTTAAGTTAAAAGTGTTGTACAATTTAAGAGCATCTTTACCTGCTCAATTTAGAAGAATGGCGACTTTAAAATCATCGTTCTTGGTCTCCATTCCCGTTACTTTCATGTATATTGTGAACTGTTGTTTAAACTTACGCCAGTTCGCGCTAACGTTGCCGGTCAGTTCTTAATCTTTCGGTGGGTTTAAACCCTTCCATCGTATGCTACAAAATTTGTTTAGATTACATACTATCTTTTTACTTATAGTTTTTCACATGTCTATTTTGGAGCGCCATGTGGCATGTTTAATTAAACATTGCTATTACATTTTAATAACTATGTATTATGTAAATAACATCACACGTGCATTTATCTGGGAATGTTATAAGTATCATAACTGCCGCAGGTGTTTTGAAATCCGAGTTCTTAAAGCGAGGATTTTAAGGCGGGTTTGTTCAATAGTTTATCGGTTGCAGTATAGTAATGGTTGCCATGCACGGTAAAGGAATATTACCATACAGATACAATTATGACGTAGTTACCAGCCTACTTTTGTATATGTAAACAAAGGCTTAATATCCTGAAACCGGTAAAGTGTGTTTACACTGGTTTCCATCGTGATGCTAAGCTTAGCTGCTCGCCTTATTGCCAACCTACTTACTACCAACCTTAACATATGCTACACGTGGGGATGTCTTCAAATTGCTGATAAATACTAACTTAGTAAAATAACACAGTACAGCAATACAGTTATTTTAATTGTAATTGAATAAACAGTGGCTCAAAACTTATTTTATTAATAACTAAAATATTGTTGAACAGTTCTGGACAGATATAGTTGTTAAGATTTTGTTTGAGACGGTGCGGTATAGTGAACTGCTTTCTTTGAGATCTTGGTTTTCATTTCTGTTAAATATATCGTGTTTTAATGATTTTTCATGTCAATTGTTCGCATAATTGCATTTTCATTCAAGTAAAAGATATACTTTTTTGAAGACGTAGTGTAGAAAATTGGTTCTGCTAAATTTTTGCCAACATTTAGTAGTCATTTAGAACACCAAGAATTTGTGCTTTATCATGAAAAATCTGGTGCTTCTGTGTTTTTATTTTCATTATGGACCTTTCAAATCAAAGTTTATTAATTTATTGCGTTAATTGTGCTTCATAAGGTCTTCCTGCAGTTTCTGTTTTAGTAAATTGTTTTAGGTTGTTCTAATTATGCAATTTTTAATAATGTATCGATTTTTATTGTTTCCGTATATAACAAATTCTTCTCTAAAAATATTGTTATGGCAATTTTTTGTCCTTCGTCTATATAATATTTGCAATAATTCTGCCCAAAATAAATCCAATGCCGAAACCTGATTTATATATGACCAGCGTACGAGTGGAAGTCGTAGAGGAGGCACGAAGGCCTAATAAATGAACACGCACTATAGATATACTGAAACAATGGGCTTTAATACACCGAAAACTCTTATGCAAAAGCAAAATGAGTTGACTAAATAGCGGCGCTTGGAATCAATTCGGTTGAAGTTTGAAACTGATAATTAAAAACTATTTATTGGCATGATTCCTGTATCGCGCCGCACAACGAGGCCTCTCCGAACGGATGCAAATATAGATATAGTACTGTTTACTACATCAAAAGAAGCTCTTCGCACTATCGCCGCATAGCGCACATAGACGGGTGTTTCAAAATTGCACATGAAAAATATAAGGGAGAATAATGCCTCAAAAACTAAGAAAAAATTCTAATAAACATATGTCCTAAAATAATTCATTTCGTAGATATCCGTGATAAAAGAATTAAAGAAAGCAATTCGTTTTTAAAACCTTGAAGATTTAGTATTCTGGTGCATGATACTACTACTACTAACATAAACTCACGCGCATGACGTCATTCGGTGACAATAATCCTGCTTGACGGTATGGAAATGCATTGCTTTAAAGGGGTTATTATTAATGTTTAGTAAGTATATTTTATTATAATATTGATATATTACATTTTATTCAATATTATAATAGCATAAGAGATATTTCTTTTATGATTTAATGTAGGATTTAGGGTCCATAATAGAATAAGCCATTAAATAAAGTAGGTATGTACTAGATAAAATAAATTATCTTCAAAGTTTAGCATTGTATAAACGTTAACTTTGTAAAAAACGAACAATAAACGATTTTGAATACTAGAGTATTTAAATTTAGAAGTAAAGGAAGATACCAACATATGAAGAGCGTGAAAAGTTTAAGGCTCATTCATTATCAAAAATGATTACTTTAATCCCTAGCGCAAAAAACGGACTTGTTTTTTAAAATTTAAATAAATATTGTTAATTTTAAAAGAATACCTCTGTAGAAAAATGTGAGTGATATATATGAGTACCTATATGTATACTGGGTGTCCACTCTCAAAGTCGAACATAGGCAATCAACGTTGTGATATTTAATTTTTAGGTATTTTACCATTATTTCTATACTATGTCAGTAAATATTATTATTGATGCCATCTGTAGTAAGTTAAATAGCGTATGCTTTGCTGTAAGAAATTTGAAGGACGAGTTATCTCACGAACACTTGTTAAATTTTATTATGCTTTATGTGAATCAGTACTATCGTACAATATACTAGCCTGGGGTACCGCTGTGGCTATTAATAGAGTTTTTGTGCTACAAAAAAGAATCTTACGGATCATTTTCAAATTGCAACCGCGAGCCTCTTTGCGTGATATCTTTAAAAGTAAAGGAATTTTAACCGTAACTGCTTTACTTATTTATAAAGCTGCAGTATTTTATATCAATAATAAAAGCAAATTTGTTATCAATAATAGTTTACACCGGTACCCTATCAGTAAGTGTAATAACATACATGTGGGGGTTTACAAAACGACAAGCTATGCAAAATCTCCTGTGCACACCTGTACTACAATAATTAATAACTTGCCATCTGACATTACAAATTGTAGTCCGAGAGAATTTAAGAGCAGATTAAAGAAATTCTTAGTTTCTAAAAGCTATTATTCTTTAAAAGAATTTTTTCACAAAGAATTATAAGGTGTGGTTGCTTTTGCAAAATTTGCACTTGAAGTGGTGTGCTTACAATCCACAACTATATTTATATATATATTCTCCTGATTCTTATTGTACTGTATTGTATAGTATTTTATTGTGTTTTTAATATGTTAAAATAGCAAGTGCCTATATGTATAGATTGTACGTCTTTCTATAATAGTGATATAATATTATGAATTTTTATAAATTAAATTACAACGACTCCATTCATGTGTAATTACAGTACGTGACAAAAGGACAAATAAATATTATTATTATTATTATTATTATTATTATTATGTTCGAGTGTGAGAACGGACACCCGGTATATATTATTAACTATTTTTTATTACAAGTTTTTCTTTATTTTTATGGGTAGGTGTTAAAAATTTGTACTGATAAACAATTTTGTTTAATTTATTAAGTACATATTATTTACAAAAATTACACATTTACACAAGAAAACCAAGTTTTATTAAGACTTATTTTACAATTTTTGTAATTTTTCTCTTCCTCACTTTGGATTTTTCTTTAATATCTCTATTCAATATTTTAATTTCAAAATATATTTTGCATTGAAAGAAAAGATGCTTGGCCTCTGTACTTAAATTGATAGATTCTGCTAAATTAGGCTAAATTAGGGCTTTTAAATAATTTTTGGTCAATTTTAGTGACTCCCCATTCAAATTGTTTAAAATGTGGTCGAGTTCATTAAAATTAGTTAGAAAATCTAGGTTTGGTTTTAATAGACCGCCTTCGGAAAGATGGTTTACCCAGGAAGATGACATTTCAATACTGTTTGGAATATAACCAAGTATTTCTTTTTTCTGTAACTTAAAAGCAATGAACCCAGCGAAATTTTCTAAACCATCCCATTCCAGATCTTGAACATTCTGTTCGATAACGTTTTCCTGTTTGTCCCTTGGTAACCTAAAGAAACGGCAATCCGAAACTTTCTTGCTTTTTTTGTTGTTGTTGCTTAAACAACCCATTCCTGCACAGTACACCATGGTAATAATAAATGTTTAACGCAATATTTTAATTATAATTTATTAAATTTCACGCACATATATCTGCAAACAAAACGAATAACACATTAAACACCGAACCGAAGCCTTTAACAGCCATATCAAACTGGGTACTGCTGTGGAAATTTGTCACCGAGTGACGTCAGGCGTGCGAGAGAGATGGGCTTATCCCATGTGCGTAGGTGTATCTTAGTAGTAGTAGTATCATGATTCTGGTGTTATGTACCAACACATGTTTTTTGTTTACATACAATATTTAGGCGTTGTTCTATAGCAGGGCTGTCCAACATGTGGCCCGCGGGCCGCATGCGGCCCTCCAGGATATTTTTGCGGCCCGCGGATCAAATTCCCCCTTGAGTCCACTAATCCTGATCCTGTCCTCTCCTTTTCTACCTGGGCCCTCCGGTCTGACACGCTGAACTGTCTAATGGAGTAGGCCTCCAACTTTTACCAGACCAGGCTTCAAGGGATATGACGTGTTGTACTGTCAGCTCGAGAAGTTCAAATTTTCTGCAAGAGCACAAGACCGCTATAGTTCGATTTTACCTTGGTTGTTAAACTTTCTTGGAAAATCGAATTCCTGAGGCTTTAACCCTGTCTTAATACGCTATACTGTCTTGCAGGGCTAACTGCTTAAAAGCCATTTCCGACCGCCTAATTTTTAAACGCAAATCCCGGCGCCCCGAGAGGTAAAATACTATTCCTCATAACTTCATTTTACTAATATTTAAACCTGTAACCTGTAGCAGCCTTTACCCCGCTTGTGAGCGGCTAGAGTCCTGTAGCCGCCCTTCATAAACTCACCTGCAGGGCCCTTTTTTGGTCATTAAAACTGACTTCGACATTCGATTCCGCAGCCCGCAAATTCCCTACCGGGGGAATGTCAACATCATTTTTCCGGTTCAAGGCAAAAAAATTCCATCTGCAGGATTTGACTCCGCGTTCGCTCCAAGAACGACGCCTAGCCGTCGGAAGGTACCAACAACCACCAGGATTTAGGCACTAACGCCCGCCCCAGTTAACCATTAAAATCGCTAAATTCACCGGAAAATTACAGCTTAAAATCACTGCTGAGTGGAAGGTCAAGTTTACAGAAACAAAAGACTCACTCAGCCCATTTCCCGAAGAGTCGGCGTGCGTACCGGCGGACTACCAATAGGGACCTGCAACACTCGCCGGTGCATTGGGTTGCAGCTCGACCCACGAAACCAGATACCGTTCCAGAAGAACATGTTAATTTTAAATAATGTGCAACTCAAGAGTTATTTTTAATTAATCATTGTAACTAGCTAAAAACATTATATTTGTTTTAGTAATTATCTGGTGTTTTACCTAATCGAATATATATTTGAGTGAACGTATTTCTCTGATTTGAGCTTAACCCGAGGGGTAAATCTTTGACGCCCTTAGTAAGGGGGCGAAACGTCACATCTCTATACGTAAATTTACATTAATTGATGTAATTTTTTTTCTTTGTCGGTATCTTAAGAACGGAAAGCAATTAACCTAAAGTGAATATGGATTTTTTGTTTAGAATCACTTCTAGAACATACGGTGTAAGTTTGTCGGTTACCTCAGGGAACACCCTGTATATCTCTTTTATGTTTCAATGCTTTTTGTAATGTAACCTAAGCTTCTTGAATAAATTAAAATTTGTATTGAAATATACACGTTTTATATTTATTACAAATCACTCACAAAGTCGCATACGACACATTTTATGATGCGGCCCTCACAACCTTCATTTTTTTTACAGTGGCTCTTGGGCCCCTTGAAGTTGGACAGCCCTGTTCTATAGTAAATAATAAACATGCGTTTCAAAATAAACTATTTGAGTTTTTTTAGTTGTAAGTAATCTCTTTTTTCTGAGTCAGTAATAATAATTCTGGCAGTTGTAAGTAAAACAAACAGATAAAGAAATCTAAACACCAGCCTACTACATCTAAACGTTTTAAAAACGAATTGCTATCTTTATTTCTTTGATGAAGGATATCTTCGAAATGATTGATTTTAGGACTTATATTTTTTTTTTTTAATTTTTGCTGTAGAATAACGCCCTTATATTTGTCCTGTGCAATTTTGAAACACCTTGCATATCAGCAAACCCACCCGTCTACTATTTTTGGATGGCTAGGTGTCTTTATTTTCTCATTGTATGTTTCCTATACATTGCTATTATTGTAAGGATGACACATTTTTCTGCGATTCAAAAATTTTTCATTGTCTGCTCTACATAGTCTCTATTTATGCTATTATATGCTTGTTTGTAGGCTATACACAGTTGGTAGATAATGAATATCTATATTGTATTCATGGGATCTTTTGTTCCTACTTAGGCTTTGCTAATAAAGATTATTATTATTATTACTGTGCATATATGGTCTACGATTTCTGTTCCTCTTCTAAAACTCTGCGGTATACGATTTGATTCCTTCTGCTAGTGTCGCGGCTAAACTTATGTAAACTACACCTAGGTCTAGGGTTGCCATACGTTCCGATTTTTCGGGAGTGTACCGATTTGGAATTAGATGTTCCACAACGAAATACTGTTCCGAAATGTCCCGATTTTTCAAGAAAATATTACGCTCAAATATAATTTAGAACGAGTTGTTTGACAAAAATGGTGTTGACAAATTATTTCCTTCAGCTTTTAATTATCTGTTGTTTTCCACTTTTTTGCTTGTTTGACTTTCTTTCTTCTTGGTGGTGTTATATTAGGTGCGGCCCGTAATTCTGAATAGTTTTTTGTTTGTCTTTGTTGATTTTCATCATTGGTGCTTTCTTCAACTAGTTCCTCGAT
The DNA here is from genome assembly GCA_940337035.1 of Agriotes lineatus. Lineage (NCBI taxonomy): Eukaryota > Metazoa > Arthropoda > Insecta > Coleoptera > Elateridae > Agriotes > Agriotes lineatus. The sequence continues at coordinate 11,375 of CALNHX010010806.1, read as the reverse complement.
ATATTCGTATCATATTTTAAGCATTCCTTCCATGTCTGTTATTAGTTGGTTTTATATACGTTCGTTCTAGCTTGCTACCATGCCTTTTGCTTCTTCAGTGTCTGGTAAAAGGTACTCACATGTTGGCTTCTATGTTTTTGTACTATTTCCTCCATGGAGAATGCATCTTCTCCTTTTCATGCGCTCTTTTTTTGTGAGTATCTTCTCTTATTTTGATATTGCTTCGTGTTCATTGCAACTCCGACGTTTTTTATTAATATTTCCACTACAGCTTAGATAGTTTTATTAAATATGAATTGGCTTTTAGTCGATGATAATATATTCCTAACTGACCTAATGTTTTTGACAAACTCCTGAGTAGTTAAAGGAACATTTTTGTTAAAATTACAGATTTTGTCATATTGCGGATTAAATAACTTTTGTATCGGACAGAATATACTCATACTGATTCAGTCAAAGTATAGAAGCAACTGTTTATTGAAAACTTGCTAAAAAATTATAATTCGCTTTCTTTAGAAAGTATCATTATTTACCTAAATCAAATAAATTAAATTTAATAATCCTGTCAAATCAAAGATAAAATATCAGATGGGTAATTTCCTAATTTGCAAATAGTAACAAATACAAATATTCCAAAAAATAACATTTGAGCAAACACAAGGGAAATCAAGCTTGCTTTGAAGATTGAAACATATGTCGATTATTAATTCAAATTATGTCAATAGAATGAAATGCATATACATAACCTGAACCATTTCATAACTGTCATCCACTGTCACGTCAACATTTCATTTGAAAATTAACATAAAAACCAAAATTTAATAGTTATTTAACCGGGTCCACGCCAATTGAGCACCAAGCTCTCGATGTAATAAATGTAGACCGGCGAACTGAGCACCAGGCAGATCAGGTACCTTTTCAAAGCGACCCTTTAAGACAGGGGAATTCAGCACTTTGACCTCTGCTCACGTTGTAATGTTAATCTTTTGATTTCAATTTATAATTATTACTAGCACACAATTAAAATTTTAACGATATCATTAAAAACCAATTTGTAACTCGTTTGGTATTGGGAAACCTCATCATCAAAATTATATTTTTCTCCGAAACACATCTATTATTTGCGATAAATGAAATAATATAAATTATGATTTTTCTGAATATACACTGCAATGTAATAACATAATTATAGCTAATAAATTTTTTAAATAAAAGAAGGCCTACTATGACTTTTTGATTTTTATTTGGCCGAGAAAGATAACTGTTTGCATTAATTCAGCACCTGATAACGTGTTAGTTTGTTAATGAACAAACTAGTAATACAGTGCGCAATTGGCTAATCTAAAGTGCTCAATTGGTCGGTCTCCGTTTGGTCCTTGGTGCTCAATTGGTGTGTCCGGCAACGGTATACATTTTTACCTGGAGTAGTAAAGTGCTCAATTGGTGCCCGTCCATTTAACCAACAAGTGCGCTAATGAAGTTTAAAGTTGAGATTATTAATAGCCCATCAACAAACGAGTTGATTACAACATTTTTTCGTTGACCGCAAAATCTTTTTTGTGGCGAAAAATTTGATTAATACAACTAACCTCCATGCAAAATATCATCAAAACGTCAAAATCACAAAAACAGTTAATTAATGAAAAAGAGTGTATTAATCAAAAACAGTGTATTAATGACATCTATTAATCCACCCTTTTTTAAAAAAACAGTTAATTAATGAAAAAGAGTGCATTAATAAAAACAGTGTATTAATGACATATATTAATCCATCCTTTTTTAGGAAAAATAATTCATTAATATTGAAATTAACAAGTGGTCAACGAAAAACAACGTTAATCTGCTACATCAATCATGTCGATTATAAATACTTTTTGTTCTTAATTAAATATGTGTAATTTAAAGTTGATGATTTAAACAATTTTTTCTACTCCTTTATTAGTAAATTGCTCATTAAGCACTGTTTACTTGATTAGTAAATTCGTTGTTACAAACAGTGTTACGTAATGACTAACACGTAATTTTTTTTATTACGTTACAGTTAGCTTCTGTTGTTTGTACGAAGCGGTGTAGGGATGTGACTGCAGCCGCCTAATTTTTAAAATGGTGTGACAGATGATTTGACAGTTAATAAAATATTTCTTTTTCGTTTAACGAAATGAGTGTGATCGTAGAAAAAGTATAGTACGCAACTCGAGCTATAGAGCAATTACACGCTCGTGGAATTACACACGCGCCGCTACGCGGCTTGTGCGTAACTTTTCCAACTCGGGTGTAATATGCTTCCTACAGCTCTCGTTGTGTAATATACTATTATCTTCATCGGTGTTTACTGTGACTATTAACCAAATTAATCTTAGTATCGGTAATGGCTATTACCGCACTCTTTTTTTATAAAAAATACATTGAACCAGAATTTATTTATGAAGATAATAATGATTTACTACACAAGTGGGATAAGAGCATCATTAATATACGTGTGTTTAAGTTACAAACGAGTGCGAATTACGTGACTAGAAACGCTTACTAGCTTAGAGATAAGATTAGAACCCGCTAGATTTGTACTCTGTTCCTAGAACCTTATGATAACGCCTGTGGGAACGGAAACTACCTTGCATTTCTTTAGGATAAGAGTTTTCCTTAGTGTTAAGATGCTTCTTGCATTCAGTTCTGTTTCGACACTCAGGTTAGCCTGTCCTGAATCAAGTGTGTGGAGCAGAGCTCCGACGTCTGTAAAGTGTTTAGTGTTTTAAGTATAAATAAATGCTTTTTAAAAACACTAATCGTCGTTAAATAAACTTAACTGGCGCAGTCTTTCGGATATTTGCAACGGTCTCAAGAGTTTTCGACCATTAAAACCAATTTTGTACCGTGGGTTTCAACCCTTAATTGCAAGATCCCTGCCTCCGAAGATCTACAACCGCACCTGTACCCTCGAGCCGACCATAGGACAAGCATCGCCGAAGCGTCGAGCCCGGTGGTTGCAGTTTTCAAGCCGATCATCGCGATCAATCCAGTTCATTGGGAACAACCCTGTCTATTGCAGACATCCAGTTCATTGGGAACAACTCCGTCTATCGAAGACAACTAGATCCACCGAGATCGACAACTAGATCCACCGAGATCAACAACTAGATCCATCGAGATCAACGACAATGAATAAGTAAGAAAATTACATATATTATTTTGTTACAAGTGAATTTAAACTAATATTTTAAACAACTACTAACATAGCTTTACAATTTTTAATTATAAGCTCAGGTGGTTGCAAACGAGATGAGGTACTGGCGTACACGATAGGTGTACTTAATAATCGCCAACCGACTTTGCAATCATGCGTAGGTACCCTGAATTCAATTAGGAACCCCTAATCTTAAGCACTGTTTACTAACATAAACCAATTCTTAAAATCAAAGTGTTAATGATTAATACAGACACATCGTCTGAAAGCGAATCTGAAAGTGAATTCGAAAGTATAACTCGAAATAACAACTTAACTCAAAATAGAATAACTTTAAGACCACCCCGTCTAATACCAAATTTAACAATGGCAAATCAGAATCAAAATTTAAATCAAGCTGGCGAACCAGCACCAGTCTTTAATGGATACCCTTTAGGTTTCCATATGAGTATGCTAAATGAAATTCCAACATTTCACGGCAACCCCGCCGAACTTTGCGAATACATCCGCGCTGTAGAGGACATATTCAATCAATTTTGGCAACCAGATGTCAATGCCTATATCAATAAATTACTTTTATCTGCTGCTCGCAACCGTTTAAAAGGTGCAGCCTTAGAAATTGTGACAGGACATACGTATATTTCATGGTTAGAACTGAAACAAGTTTTAATAAATAATTTCGGTGACCAACGTTCCGAACTAAATATTCAAATGGATCTTTCCAGACTTAGACAAAATCAAAAGGAAACCCCTATCGACTTTTTCAATAAAATTAGATCCCTTTTAGCCATCCTAAATTCAAAAATATCTTTAGGAAATGAAATTCAAGAAATCAAAGATCATAAATTGCAAACTTCAAAGAGTTTAGCTTTAAAAGTTTTTATAAGTGGTTTATTAGAACCTCTTGGCAGCTTCATAAGAAGTCGTGCACCAAATTATTTAGAACAAGCACTAACATTTGTAAAAGATGAACTAGACATTCGTTATTTTCAAGGAAAAAATTTATTACTAAGAGAGAATGATAGAAAGTTTACTAATAATACTAGTCAACCACAAAACAAATTTACACCACAAAATCAATCTAAAATACCATTCAAGACTCAATATTATCCGAATCATTCACAAAACTATCAAAAGCCACCACAATTTCAACTAAACCCTAGATTTCAAACCAATCAAAATCCATTTCCAAATTCTAGATTTCCAACTTATCAAAAATCTAACGTGATACATACACAAAATGCATTTGCACCAAAGCCAAATTTTAAGCCTACCTTTAAACCCGTACCTATGGAAACTAGTACCATTCAAAAACGCCCAGCTTCACAACAGTTAGGCACCCAAAATAAAAATTATAAACCCAATTTTAGACCAAATAACTATATTCGACAATCCGATCAACCGAGAAACTTCCATTCCGAAGAATTATTTAACAAACATGTCGCTAATCAATCACAATATGAACCCGAATATGACCAACAACCTTACTATAATGAGGAAACTCCCGAAAACTTTGAAATAACAGAAGACAATAATTGTCACACATACTTCAACGAATTAGACCCAACCACAGACTTTTTCTCTTTACCCGAATCAGATTCAGACATCGAAGAAGACCCCGACGAAGCCGTAAATTTTCGTTAAATGCCTCGGTAGAAACTTTTTCATTAAACCCAAAATCAAATTTACCCTATATCATTATACCTCAAACTGGCGATAAATTACTAATCGATACTGGCAGTTCACGTACTATTCTTTCACCAAAATTTGTACACACATATTACCCCGACTCAATTTACGAACATCCTTTTGAAATTTCTACTTCTCATGGAACTACTTATCACAATTTGGTAGCAGAAGTACCTATTCAAAATTTATTTTCAGAAGATGGAACACATCTTTGCTATTTGTTCGATTTTCACGAAGAATATGTAGGACTAATAGGCACAGACCTCCTAGCTAACCTCCCTGCAAACATCGACTATCGATGGATGCATATTCAAACTGAAAAGACAACCGTACCATTCTACTACAACCATTCCAAATTAAAACAAGAAGAACAAAAACGCAATCAGTGCAATTTTTCCAAAATTAAACCCTCTAAGGACATTTTAAGACACATTACGTTACCACCGCGAACAGAACAATTTGTTACTTTACCCGCAGTAGGAAAAAATGGATATAAATTAGCTCCTAAATTAAATTTTACCAAAAATATAATAATGCCTTCAGCAATGGTTACATTAAAAAACAACTGGTTCCAAACAAGTTTAATAAACACATCAGATACATCCCAAACATTAATTATATCACAACCTCTCATTTTGGAAGATTACATTCCTGTAAAGGAAAAAATTCAAATAAACAGTCATTTTAATTCAAACCCTCGTCAGAAACAAATACTTCTTCAAAATTTAGAAGATAATTTAAGATTAGATCATTTAAATCCAGAAGAAAGAACTTTATTAACAAATCTTTGTTTAGGCTATAAAGAAATATTTTATACCCCCGAGATTCCTCTATCGACTACAAATTTAACCAAGCACCGCATACGAACGAAAACAGACACCCCGATTTTCACTAAAACATACCGATATCCACACATACACCGACAAGAAGTCAAGCAACAAATTGACAAAATGCTAAAAGAAGATATAATCGAACCTAGCGAATCACCATATAATTTTCCAATTTGGGTAGTCCCAAAGAAACGTGATGCCTCAGGCAAGCAAAAATGGAGAATCGTTATCGATTATAGAAAACTTAACGAACAGACCATCGACGACAAATTTCCCTTACCCCGAATAGAGACAATTTTAGACAATTTAGGCAGAGCAAACTATTTTACAACTCTCGACTTAGCCTCCGGTTTCCACCAAATTGAAATGGATCCCCGAGATAAAGAAAAAACAGCCTTTTCAACAGAGGATGGAAAATTTCAATTCAAAAGAATGGCTTTTGGTTTGAAAAACGCTCCAAGCAGTTTTCAAAGAGCCATAAATACCGCTTTAACAGGTTTAACACCAAATCAATGTTTAGTATATCTCGACGACATTATTGTTTATTCGACTTCATTACAACAACATATCGAGCGACTCAAAAACGTATTTCAAAAGTGTAAGGACACCAATCTAAAAATTCAACTCGACAAATCCGAATTTCTTCAGAAAAATGTAAAATATTTAGGCCATATAATAACACCTGACGGAATAAAACCAGATCCCTCAAAAATAGAAGTCATTAAAAATTTCCCATTACCTAACACTAGAACAGAAATCAAATCATTTTTAGGACTTTTTGGATACTATAGAAAATTTATAAAAGACTTTGCAAAAATCACTAAATTCCTCACTTATTGCTTAAAGAAAGACAACAAAATTATTCATACCCAAAATTTTAAAGATTCTTTCGACTATTGTAAAAACCTTTTAATCAACGAACCAATTTTACAATACCCAAATTTTAACAAGCCGTTTGAACTCACTACTGACGCCTCAAAATATGCTCTTGGTGCAGTTCTTTCACAAGATGGTAAACCCATTAGTTACGCTTCACGTACATTAAACGATACTGAACAAAAATACAGTACCATAGAACGCGAATTATTAGCCATTATATGGGCTACAAAACACTTCCGACCTTATTTATTTGGAACTAAATTCACGCTTTTCACGGATCATAGACCTTTAGTTTGGCTCCGTAATCTTAAAGAACCAAATTCAAAACTTACCAGATGGGCCTTAAAACTAGAAGAATTTAACTTTGACATTAAGTATTTACCTGGAAAAACAAATAAAGTAGCAGACGCTCTTTCTCGAATTCAAATTCATCCCTTAAGCATAGACGATAATATATTTGAAGACATCCACAAAATTTTAAACGAATCTGACCGATTAGACACACCCGAAACCTTACCAGATAATTTTAGCATAATTCCCAATCGTGCAGAAACACCAAACTTATCAGATTTATTCGATACACCGATTATTAGAACACCATCAAATAATGGAAACGAATCTTTAGTAGACACAGTACACACCCAATTAAGTTCAGCACCCGTAATAGATATTTGCGACAAACCTTTGCAACATTTTAGTAAACAAATAGAATTTATTGAAGCCAATCTGTCTAGACAAATCCAAATCACCAAATTCGACGGAAACATTCATTATTCAGTTTTCGTGAACTCTAATAATAAAAATTCAAAATTTAACGAGTTACTAATAGAACACTGTCAACCCAAAACTCATTATTATTGTTATTTCTCTAACGATAAATTATACCAAGAATTTTCTCAATATATCAATTCAATCACAAATGAAAACACCCCCAAATTCCACAGATGTACGACACAAGTTACATACATAATTAAACCTGAAGAACGTCACAACCAAATTATTAATTATCACCATGGTAAAACGAATCACAGAGGAATATCCGAAACAATAGAACACCTACAAAGAAAATATTTTTGGAAAGGTATGAGCAACGACATTAAAAATTTTATTAACAATTGTCAAATCTGTAGAACACAAAAATATAACAGAAATCCCATAAAGCAACCCCTTCAATTAACTCCAACTTTTAATCGACCATTTCATACAATTCATATGGATATATTTCAAATAAAAGGAATTAAATATTTAACGTTAATAGACGCTTTTTCCAAATTCGCTCAAGCCTATCAATTACGATCCAGTAACATGATCGATGTGACAGATCGACTATTCTTTTTCATTACAACCTTTACGGCCCCTAACACATTGATAACAGATAATGAATTTAATAAACAACCTTTTCTAAGCTTTTTACAAGTACACAAAATTCAATTGCATACAACAACACCTTATCATCACGAATCAAATTCCCCAGTAGAACGTTTTCATTCAACATTAATAGAACACTATAGACTTTTAGGAGAAATGCCCGAACACAAGAAAATACAATATTGTGTAATGGCTTACAACCATACTATCCATTCAAATCTAAAATTATCACCTTTCGAAATAGTATTTGGACATACCGACAACAAGAACCCTTTTGACCTAGACTATGAAAAATCATTTTTCGAAAATTATGTAGTAAATCACAGAGAAAAAATGAAACATCTTTACGACGCTCTTCAAAATAAACAAAGCTCTACAAAAGAAGCACGAAACGACAAAGTCAATAAATCCCGAAATTCCAAATCATACAAAATTGGAGACCAAGTTTACATTAGGACAAATGCACGTAATAAAAAAGATCCTAAATTTGCAGGTCCCTATATAGTAGACAAAATTAATGAACATGACACGTACGATGTTAAACACGTACACAAAAATACAATATTAAAAAGACATGCCAATGATCTGATGCCTTTTACAGGACATTATCGATCCTCCTCTTCGCCATCGCCTGGCACCACCTCAAATGTGACATAACAATCGAGACTTTAAACAACAATCCTGGACTATACCCCTTACAAAAAGGTAAAGCCCTATTAAAGGAATCCGAATGGACCTTAATAAAAATCCTTGACTACACCCCTTTATTGACTGACTACCAAACTCTTAAAAATAACCTTCTAGCGTCAATTTCACTTTTAGAAAACAAAAACTTTCCAATAGGCTATAGACACTTTGTAGATTTAAAAGACATTTTAATCAATCATAACAATCAGCTTTTAATTCTCAAACAATACATTAATAAAGCAGATCAGCTGCTATTTCAATTATTTCCCGAAATGCAAAACACCAGACAAAAACGTGGATTAATAGATGGACTTGGCACAGTAATAAAATTCATCACCGGTAACTTAGACCAAGAAGATGGAAAACGATACGAAGAAATAATTTCTAAATTGACTCACAATTCCGAAACCCAAAAGAATGTTTTGTTAGAACAAACTCAGATCCTTAATAACACCCTATCTACAATACACGATCTCTCCGAGAATCAAAAACTATTAAATCATAACTTAAATAAAATCTTACTAGATAATGTAAAAATTGAACGAATACTAGCCGCAACTTCTACCTATTCAGTGATAAATCAATCAATTCAATCATTACAACTATTTATTAATATCTGGCTTGAATTAGAAAATGCACTAACTTTCGCACAAAAACAACAACTTCATCTTTCCCTCATTGACAATAATGAACTAATCCAATCCCTTAATCAAATAACAAAATCTTTAACCAAACTTCAAAGTAATAATAATAAGGGTTTAGCACTTCCTTACCCTGGAGAATACGAAAACCTCCATTTGTACGAATCGATTATAACCACAAAAATATACCAAAAGGATAAAATCTTCACGTTCATTTTCGAGATCCCGCTAATTCGAACATTTTCAGAATATCAATTAATTAAATTGATTCCTTTCCCGGCATACAACACGAATAACCAATTTCAAATGATAATCCCTTCCTACAACACTTTACTATTTAATCCTGATTTTAGTGTACCTATCGATATTAATCAATGTCAACAAACTTCAGTAAATAACTACTTCTGTTCTCGAGATAATCATTTCAGTATCCCAAATTCAAAATTGTGTGAAACACAATTGTTGTCCTTTCACGACAATCAAACTTGTCGACCATATATTTTCAATTTAACCACAAATAAAATTTTGCAGATAGATTCAGCTACGTGGCTTATTAGTTCGCCCATTAAAACAATTTTAGATATTCAATGCAATCAGGTTATTGCAAGGAGAGAAATTACAGGATCAAATTTAATACATCTAACTCCTGACTGTTCAGTTCTAATAAATCACGACGAAATATTGTTCACCATGAAATCTACGTCCACAAAACAGATTATTTTACAATTGCCCAGTATAAGTAAATTGCGAATAGATGAATCAAAATTAATCAATATTTCAAAAATTGACCTATCCCCTATTAACACACAAGAGTTAGTCAATAATCAATTAAAACTGACAAACCATAAGGATAAGTTGATAAACAACAATATCCATTTTGTAAATAAACTAAGTTTAATTTCGTTCATTATTATTATATTATTAATCACTATGTTCGTAATCATTATATTATATCTATATTGTAAACGTGACTCTTTCAAATCAAAACTAATAAAACTATTGCGAAAATCGCAGAATGAAGCCATCGTATTAAACGATACTCAAAATTCTTTACTTCAATGTCAAAATATAACTTAAATACAGCTTCACGGTATTTAAGATTCTCAGATGGGAGGAATTACGTGACTAGAAACGCTTACTAGCTTAGAGATAAGATTAGAACCCGCTAAATCTGTACTCTGTTCCTAGAACTGTATGATAACGCCTGTGGGAACGGAAACTACCTTGCATTTCTTTAGGATAAGAGTTTTCCTTAGTGTTAAGATGCTTCTTGCATTCAGTTCTGTTTCGACACTCAGGTTAGCCTGTCCTGAATCAAGTGTGTGGAGCAGAGCTCCGACGTCTGTAAAGTGTTTAGTGTTTTAAGTATAAATAAATGCTTTTTAAAAACACTAATCGTCGTTAAATAAACTTAACTTGCGTCATACGGCCACGCCCCACGGATTACGTTGCACTCGGATGACCAACCAGCGTTACGGCACTCCGCGCGCCTGGCACAGAGGACTATAAATAGCTCCACACCGACCTTCGATTCTTAGTGCGACTTTCACTCTGATGATGCAAGGTGCAAGGTCTTGCGAAACGTTAGTGAATATGGATGCACAAACAGCAAAACGGCCAAATCTGTCTAAGTATCCTCGTTCTCAAGATACTCAAACAACACGAGCCACCAAAGAGCATGGCCATAGCGCGGGTTTTGCTCGACTTCACAAGGTGCAAGGCACATTAAGCCAAAAAATGCTGGGTGTTCGTATACAAATACTACGCGGTCTAAGCCGAAATTCTATGCTAAGGAGAATACTTGTACTGATTTCTTAACAGGCAAAAACATTCTTAAAGCTTCATTTCATTGTCTGTAGGATAGCGCAGACTTAGTTTCTTATGTTTTAGTTTCTATATATTTGTATATTGGATTTTTATTATTACTTTTGTTATTAGTTCGCCTGCAGCGCTCTGGTTTTATACATTTAGTAATTGAATATGGTGAATATCGGTGAATGTTAGACGCGGTATTAGACAAGGCGACACGATCTCGCCGAAGTTATTTACAAATCTACTGGAGGATGTGTTTAAAACTATAGACTGGCACAACAGTGCATT
>CALNHX010010805.1:0-37192 GCA_940337035.1 Agriotes lineatus | reverse complement strand
CTCCTGAAGATACGTGTACAAGGCTGGTTGAAAATTTGGAAGATTTTTGGGGGTATAAGTTCTTACGATTGTATAACAAAAATCAATAAATTCTACTGTTGCAAGTGATTCTGTTGTCATAACTACATAAATTCAGCAAGTTATTTGTTTGACAGTTGCTAAGGCAACACATTGTCAACACAATGATTGTCAAAATGTGAAGCTTCTAGTTGCCAGCATGGCTGATTTTAGAAAAAGATTTTTTATAACCGTATCAGGTAAAAATCTAATATTTCACAACTAGCAATTGTGAATAAATTAATTGTAGGTTATCATTTGGGTACAGCAGCGTTGGAAAGTGATTTGAATAAAACTGTAATCGGACTGGAGGTCCTAGAGGATTTTCTAGCAAAAGAAAACCAGCTCACACTTTGTGCTTCTCCTGCAGATACTGATGGCCAAAAACAAATTAGATTTTACAATGAAGTAAGAAAAATTTAGTATTTTGTAAGAATGTACAGTGCAGTTAATAAAAAGGAAAATTGAACTATTGTACCTCGTTATTTTGTGTTATTTTTAATGGAAATTTTTTAACAGGTTTCGATAACGCAAGACCGGTTACTTGTATTTTACAAAATTCATCCCTGTGTGCTGACAGATGAAAATTGGTTGTTGTCCATTCAAATTGCATCGGTGAACGGTTCCCCTGCCGCAGCGTTGTACCACAGTTTACATAATGTATTTTCGCCTCTTCTAGTAAAGGTGAGACTATAGTTTTAATTTATTATATATAACAAGGAAAGCATTGTACAATTTAATTGGAATGTTTTTATAATGAAACAATCATTTCACGAGGTATTTAGTTAAAAATGACATGAACTTTTAGTTCTAAAATATTTGGATAGGACCACTGCCTCCTACACTTACAAGCCATGCTGTTAGACTTGACAACATTGCATCTCTGGTAGTTGGTGGTTCTAAATTACAATACTCCAATTTGAAATAATTTTGCTTTAAAGAGCACAGTTTTACCATTTATCATATTTTACTCTGTAATTAACTAAAGATAGCTTCTGTAATTGTGACATTTATTTCCATACTCGAGTAATACAAACATGGAACACTATATTTATAAAAATAAAACAACTTAACCTGTGTAACTCATAGATAAAAGAACATTTCTGTAATTATTTTAAAGTTTGTAACTTTCTATACACCACTGCTGATTGAGAGTACAACATATATGCACACACTATGGTGCTACTGCTGTAAATAATCTTATTTGAACATAATAAACTTATCTGCTCGGTAACATCTAAATTTGTGTGACGCAAACTGTTCCATAAACTTCTAAAAACTGGTGATGTCATAATTTAAAAACACTTTCACTTTTTGAGCCTGTATTTCCAATACTTGTCTTCTTCTACATTCAGGATTTGTCCTTTCTTGAGGCGCTTTCAAAGACAAATATGTTGGTAAATTTGGAAATACGCTTGGGACAGCATTGTCAGCTAATCAAGGCTAATGCAGCAATAGTTCTGCAGATCCGCACTCTCATTTCTAACGTTTTCAAATGTCTTTTCCATTAAAATGTATTTCACACACGACAGCACTTTTTCTTGGGGTCCAACGTTCTCGTGCTGTTGCACGAAGCCATGCTTTCTTTCGGATCTCGTCCATTGGAAAAGAAAATGTTGTTATAGTTTGCATACGATTTTCTTGTAAGGTACTGTTGTAGTTGGTACACAGCGTCTTCGTGGCATTCTAAATACAAAATTAAAAGTTACAAGAAATTCCCTAAAAATGAGGTTAGATTGTTACTTACCTCAGTGAAATACTTAATAAAAACCCATAAATTCTAGCAGCAATTTTACTTTCACTTATCACGAACGGTACAGTAATATACATAAATGTATTTCGTCAAAGTTAGAGCAGTCCAACATATTAATATTTACTTACACGCCACATTTGAACAGACGTTTTTATAAACAGTACAAAAATTGGTCTACGATCAGCGTTGCCAAATCTCCAACAGCATGGCTTGTAAGTGTAGGAGGCAGTGATAGGACCAAAAACAGTCAGCAATTGAAAATGTCACGTACACTGGATTCACACTCAAAAATTGATGGTGTCTTGTTGATGGATTAGTGTCCACCAGGAATGACTACAACAGAGATTGATATTCTCAAACCTTAAAAAACAAATGATTTGAAAATGATGAACAATATAAGGAAGCAATAACGTTTTTTTAAATGCACTTGGACGAAATTTTTAGGACGACGGAATCTTTAAATTATTATACTGCTGAAATAAATGTCTTAACGTATTAGGTAACTGCGTAGAAAATTAGCTAATATGTTAATAAACCTTTCTTCAAAATAAAAGCTACAACTAACAATTCTTTCTTGTAGTTTCCGTTGTTTATCGATATTTAAATCAAAATAGAAACTGCCAAAAAGCTACGTTGTTTGAAGGATCAGTACGTTAATTTAAATTTAGCTTTTAAACCATTTCCTTCGTAAAACTTGATTTGAGAGAAATTGATAAGATCTTCCCCAACTGGTGTATTTGCACGTTACAATATAACACCTACTATGCGTATGTAGAACAATACCAAACAAAATCGTAAACAATAACAACGAAATCAAAAAATTATAAGGTGAACATAAATAATGTAAATGAGAAAATACACGAAAAAATTAGCAGAAAACTTATCAAAAAACACAATGGAAAATCAAAGTAGGAAGTACATGGGAGGGTTATATTATCGTTGTAAAATTTTAAGGACGTAAAGTTTAATCAAATATTTGCATAGTCAATATGGTAACTGATATTACATTACAAATTTGAAATTCCTGCTCGTGGGTATACAGCACTCTACAGAGAATTGCGAAACTTCACATATACCCAGGCCATATAAAGTGGCATTTGTCAAACAAGTCAACAGGCCATGAATAGTGTAATTTAATAATGACATTTTTAACTATGAAAAACCTTGTTTGAAGAGGTCTTCTGGCATTTTAAATATGTATTAAAATAATCATACTAGAAACAGAACAGGACAACGATTTTATTTTTACGATTTAAAATTATGAACTATATGGGTATAAGGATAAAACGAGAAGAAGAATTACACAGCTATTGAAAACCTTGCTCTTAAGATTGGGCGTTTCCGTTTTTAATATTTCTTTTAGTGACCAGAATTTTCTCCAACCTTGTGTGATTCTCCTTTGTAGCTCTTTTTCTCCTTTGTCTTCAAACGTTATTATTTGTCCTAAATATGCACATGCTATTTCTTTTTCTTCTATTGTTACTTTCAGTCTTCTTCCATTAGTGATAATCTTCGGTTTGTTAAAGTTGATTTTTAGCCCTATTGTTTTGCCAGCTTCATTTAATTCATTTTGCTCAATTCTTTGCTGTTTTTCGCAAAAACCGCCGCCACATCATTTGCAAATCTTAAATTGGATAAATTCTTTCCATCGATCAGAATACCTTTGTTTTTCCAACTTAGGTTTTTAAATAGGTGTTCTAATGTGATGTTAAAGGATGACCTTGGCAAACTCCTCTTTTGGTTTTAAAACTTGGACCTTTGCTTTCTAGCGGTTTGTATGCAGAGTTATTTTTAAGTAGTTTCCAAATTAATTTTATATACTTATTTTCTAATTTAAAATGAATTAACGCTTGTACCGGGTGGCCATAAATATCTGAGATCCCGGTAGCCATGGAATTAGCTACTTATAAATGTTGGTTAGCATTATATTTTAATTGCAATAAGTATTGGTACCTATGTAATATAATAAAATGCAATAAGAGGAGGGAAATGTGCCCCGGATTCTGCAGTTTACCCTACCACTCGATTATAAAAATCTCCTGTTCTAACTCCATTACTTATTGCAATCTGTAATTTTTGACAGATAGCTGTGATGACATTAATGACATTTAGTTTAGTTGGATTCATCACTTTAATAAAGCGGTGTTGATTCCAAAGGTAATGTGATATCAGATATTTATGGCCACCCGGTATAATGCTTATATATTGTAGGGAATCAAAGGCTTTCGAGAAGTCTATTAATGCAATGTAAAGTTCTGTATTATATTCATTATGTTTTTCAATAATCTGGTTAATTGTCTGAAGGTGATCAATTGTCGAGAAACCCTTTTAAAATCCTGCTTGGTCTATTGAGTAATTTGGTTCTAATTGTTTGTGTAAACGCTTTTGGAGAATACTTGTTAAAATTTTATGCATATTTGTGATCAAGCTTATTGGGTGATAATTTGTGATTTTTTCTTTCCCTCATTTTTTATGTAGTAATATTATTGAATTTAAGAAAATTGATTAAAGGATTAAAGGGAACACAGATTGCAGTAAGTGAAGATTTAGATAAGAAGACGAGATATCCAGAAAAACTAATACCTTATAAGATTGAAGCCAGGAGAAGAGGAATGAAAGCAATGATAATAAGAGATAGTTTGATAGTAAATGGAGAGGAATGGAGGATCGAAGAGTTAGACGAACAAAGCATGGAAGAAGAAGAGTTAAGAAAACCAGAAGAAAACAAAGAGGATAATAAGAAAAGAGGAAGGTCAACAGATGAGGAAGGGGAAAATAACTCAAAAGGAGCAATCCCAAAAAAGAAGAACTGGACACAGAAGAAGGGTAGAAAGGAGAAAGAATGAACAGAAGACCGGCAGTACAAAAGATAATTCAGTGTTTGTTGAGGAAACACTAAACGCAACTCTCAAGAACATAACGAGAACAACAAGGAATCAACACCATCCAAAAAAGTAGAAGAAGCTGAAAACCGGACGGAAAAAACATTGACAACAATAGAATGCAAAGCGAAAAGGCAAAGAGAAAGAAAGAAGAAGAAGCAGGAGAGTTATAAATTAAACGAAGAGGAAAGCAATATGAAAAATAAGAAGAAAAAAAGAAAAACAATAAAACACAAAACAAGAATTGCGACATGGAACATAAAAACACTTTTACAACCTGGAAAGATGAATGAAATTATGCAAACAATGGAAAACTATGATATTGATATTATGGCATGACAAGAAACTAGATGGGCTGGAGCAGGTGCAATCAAGAGAAATAACCATACATTATTCTGGAGTGGAGGGGAAAAACAAGGAAGGAATGGAACAGGTTTTATCGTTTCCAAAAAACAAACTCCTAACATAATAAAATTTGAACCCATAAATGACAGAATGTCAATCCTAAGAATTCGAGGAAAAAAGTATAATACTACCTTCATATGTGTGTATGCCCCAACAGAGATGGAAGAGGGTGATAAGAAAGACAATTTTTATGAAGAACTGCAATCTCAATGTGAAAATGCACCAAAATACGATACACTACTAGTACTAGGAGATATAAATGCCCAGATTGGTAAGGAGGAGTATATAAAAGCTGTAGCAGGAAAGAACACAATTCATGAAGAAACAAACGACAATGGGAATAGAATATGCAACTTGGCAGCAGCAACGAATTTATTTATTGTTAGCACAAAATTCCCTCACCCAAAGAGGCACAAAATAACATGGTATCACCCAAACCAAATCGATCATGTACTGATAACGAAAGAAAGAACTAATAACATACAGGATGTAAGATCTTTCCGAGGCGCCAACGTAAATTCAGACCACAACTTAGTAATTGCAACAAGCAAGGAAAGGAAAAACCTAAGAATAGAAAAAGAGAGAATAAAACAAAATAACAATTGGGATATAAACAAAATAAAAGAACGAAAGGTGAAACAAGCATTAGAAGAAGGAATAACTCAAGAACTTCAGCAAAAGCAAACCCCTACTGATTGTACAAATACAAATAGAATCGAAATCCAATGGAATAACATAAAAACTAGTATTTTGAAAACAGCAGAAAAATGCGTGGGTCACAAGGAACACGAAAAAAGTAAAGAATGGTACGACCAAGAGTGCAAGAAGACAAGAGATGAAAAAAAACGAGCATGGATAAAATGGTAGCAATCAAATGCAGAAGAAGACAAACAAATTTACAAAGACGCAAATTCTCTAGCAAGAAACACATGTAAACAAAAAAAGGGAGATTGGAACGAAAAGAAAATAAAAGATATGCAAGATGAATATAACAATAAAAACACAAGAATGTTTTACCAGAGAATAAAACTAGAAAAGAAGAACTTTAGAATAAAAACTACGGGATATAAAGACACAGAAGGAAGGACAAGATATGAAACGAAAGAAATACAACAAATATGGAAGAACTATTATGAACAACTATACAGAATGGAAACGGAAACGAATACAATAGCACAAACGAACGTTAGACAAAATGATGAAAAAATAGAAGAACCAACAATAGGAGAGGTAAAACAGGCAATACGACACCTAAAAAACAATAAGACGCCAGGTAGTGACGGAATAATTACTGAATACCTAAAATATGGAGGTGAGAAACTGCACGAAAAACTACATGAACTAATATGCTTGATCTGGAGGGAAGAAAGCATGCCAGAAGATTGGAAGAAAGGTGTAATTTTTACAATATACAAAAAAGGAGACTTGGAGGATTGCTCAAATTATAGAGGAATAACGTTACTAAATGTGGCCTATAAAGTGATCTCAAAAATAATTAAAGACAAACTTCAAGAACATGCAGAGAACGAACTAGGGGACTACCAACAAGGTTTTAGACAAGGGAGATCGACCACAGACGCCATACACATTGTACAACAAATACTAGAAAAAGCAAAAGAATATCACATTCTATTCATAGACTTTAAACAGGCTTTCGATAAAGTAATAAGAGAAAAGATAATAAAAGAACTGCAGTACATAAGGACTCCACAAAAAATAGTAAACCTTGTCGAAATGACCCTAAAAGACTCAACTGCAGTAGTGAAAATAGGAAGTGATACAACTGAAAGCTTTAATGTACAACAAGGCGTTAAGCAGGGAGATATGCTGTCAGCTACATTGTTTAATATAGCCTTAGAAGGTGCAATTAGAAGATCAGAGTTAGAAGGGACAATAAATATTAAAAACACACAAATTATCGCTTACGCAGATGATGTTACAATTATCAGCAGAACAAAAGAGGGGCTAATAAAAAGTTTCATGAGACTAGTGGAGGAAACAAAAAAAATGAGTTTAAGAATCAGAGAAAATAAAACTAAATATTTAAAATATGGTGACAGCAGCAATGAAGAATATCTTAAAATTAAAGGCTATAAATTTGAAGCAGTCCAGAACCTTAAATATTTAGGAATAACAATTTATAATAAAAAATATAAGACCAGTGAAAACACAAAACAAAAAATACAGATGGGGCACAGAGCATATTATGCAAACAAAACATTCTTAAACTCTAAATACCTAAGTAAAAAAGCAAAACTATAACTATATAAAACCATTATTAGACCAGTAGTGACATATGGAATAGAGGTATGGACCTTAACTAAGAAAGAAGAAGATCTAAAAGTGTTTGAAAGGAAAATATTACGAAGAATAATGGGCCCAGTACGAACAGAAGAAAACGAATTTAGACCAAGAATGAACTTTGAACTGAGGGAGCAAATGAAAGGGGAAGATATTGTTACATATATAAAATCTCAGAGAATAAAATGGTTAGGTCACGTAATGAGGGCAGATAAAAAAAGAGCAATACGAGTAATAACAGAATGGACACCAACCGAAAAAAGAAGAACAGGTAGACCTAGTCTGAGATGGCTCGATGATGTAGAAGAAGACCTAAAGAAGCTAGGAATAAAGAACTGGGAAGAGAAGTGTAAAAAGAGGAAAGAATGGGCAAAGATAGCAGAAGAAGCAAGAACGAGCAAAAAACTCACAGATTAAAAATTAAAACAATAAAAACAATATAAAAAACAACAGAAGAAATGGGAATTAATCCGACCCAAATTAGGATTTGGAAAACTTTGAAAAAAGTAGCCATAACTGCTTGCGGTTAAAGAGCTGATTATATATATATATATATAATATTATTGTTGATTTGGTCCATTGTTCGGGTATAATTTCTTATTGTATGATTTTATTAAATAGTAAATGTAGTTTGTCTAAAATTTCGTCTATTCCATCTTTAAGCATTTCATAAGTTATCCCGTAAAAGAGAAATAAGAAGAGATTCACGAGAAGCACAGAAAAATAAAATAAATAACATTCTACACCACTCAGGATTAATCAAGGAAGTCTACAAACAGCTAGAGAAAGGGAAAAATGGACACACAAGCAACTTATAATAATAGCTATTTTATCAATAAGGTCAATAACAAACCCTTAATAAAAGAGTAAAATTTGCTAAACACGTTTTTTAACAAAAAGTCATTTAAATGGCACCTACTAAGAGCCATCTTTCCATTAGACAGTAAATTTAATTACCCAACTAACGATATGCAATTATGCACTACTTTATCTTTATCTAAAATTAAAAATCATTTATCTTCATCGATGTTGTTATAGACTATTAACCAAATTACTTTTAGTATTCTTAAGAGCCTCATTACCGTACTCTTTTTTTATATAAAAAAATACATTGAACCAGAATTTATTGATGAAGGTAAAATATTGAACAATACACATATGCTTATGGCACCTAACGAGTTAAATGACAGTTAAAATGACGGTTATGCAACTGCACTCAGAATAGCCAACCTCATATGTTAATTATATATGTTTCTTGCCATATGCAAAAATGTAGTTTTCTGTTATTATGGTGGTACGGATTTTGACGTCATAGTTACATGCAACGGAAGTTTCGTTAGAAGAACTATTACTTAAATAAGTATATGTAGTAGGTACAATTGTAATGTTTTTTCTAATAACTGATAAATTCCAAGGTTGAGTTTTTTTGGAACCTTTTTCAAATGGATACCTTTAAAATATATGATTATATGTCAAAATGACAATAAAAGAAACATTGATAATTTATGATAAAATAAAATAATTAGCAATACAGATAGGGAGGGCCTGTAAGGTCCAACTAGTGAAACCGTGTAATAGTGCTCCAAAATGTGTGCAGATTTTTAGTTAACACACTCATACTTCAACTATTTTGTTATTTTTTTAGTGGTGACTTGAACAGAAACGTAGAAATTTACTATGACACTAATAACTTTTTTTAGTCATATCATATTGTTACGTTTTTACGTTCGGGCTATTTAAAAATTATACGACGTTTCTTGTATTAAACATTTATTTACAACTATTAATTACTATTATTTACAAACACACGAATTAACAAGGCAGAACACAAATTACTTAAACTAATATACTACAGGCACTATTTCTAACAACAATACGTTTATTTATTTATATGCGCTGGATTAAACATCAATTATTTATTTGGCTATTTACGACTTAAACACTAACGATTTATATGGTTATTTATCTGTTATTTATTTCACTAGGGTTATATACACAAGGTTCCTTTATATCACGCGCGCTTCGAGTCTGATGAGAACTACCTGTCTATTCCCGCTAGCGAGTATTTATATCCCACGAATGAGTCATTCTAGAAACGTCCAGACCTTACTCGAAGCTCCGGCAAATGCATGACGCATATTCGCGAATGTTGATCTCAAGCGCGTTCCAGAAAGCGTGAGTCATCTTTGGCACCTGGCTCTGGATCGATCCGGAAGACTGCACGCGTATTAGTCAGCGACGACTGCCGACTTCATCCGCCACACCTGGCCCCAAGACCGCTTCTCGGATATTTTGGAATGATTAGGGCACTGGGTCATATATCCGGGGCAATGACCGGCCGCAGGATCGTTACAATACGATATCTTTTAGGCAAAACGATTTCCACTGTACATAAATCAAACAAGTAGAGACACTGTCGGTTCCTTTGATGTCAAAATACCGATTTCGATGACCTTGAACGGCTCCTGGGGGCGGTACTTTCCGATAATACTAACAAATGGCGCCACTACTCTATCACATATGATTGGTAGCAGAGCCAGTAACTGGTGCTGATTGGTAGAACTTTATGTAGTCCAGTCGTTGAAGGTAAAAATATGCTATTACTTCAGAATTCTTTGAACCTTGACCGATTGACGTGAAATTTGGTGAGTGTGCGCTTTTACCCTGAGAGTGGATGCCACCCCTTCTCGGGGGTGGAAATGTGTTCACTCAAATTAACCCCGTAAATGGTAGAGGGACAAATCCTAAGTAAAAAATGTTCTATATAGTTTTTTCGATAGATTTATATTTTTCGAGCTATTCGCGATTGTAAACTTAGATATTTCGTGATAAAAATGAATGTTTTTGGATGTTTTTTCGCGAATAAGTCGAAAACTTCGCGTTTTATCAAATAAGTTGTAATAACCAAAAATGAAGCATAGAAAACAGCAAAGAGATTAGTTTTTTTATGAATGCTCTAGGTCCAAAATAAAAGAAGTTATGGCTCGTTTCATCATATTTTTTTTGAAAAATACGCATTCTAACCCGCCCAAACTTTTGGATTACATGAGTAATACTAAAATAAAGTAATTTGTAAAGGGATAATGGTCAATATCAATTCTGGTGGAATGGCTGGGGTTTTCTCGCTCATTTTTTTTTCAAAAATTCGAGTGGCCCATCTTTTTTGCATCGTAACTCGCTTAGTTATAATGCAATCGACTTTTAACAGTGCTCATTCTAAAGGTCTTTTCAATCACTACAAAAAATGTTCTATAAGTTTTTCCCGAAAAATACATCAGTTTTTCGTTAATTAACGTTGATTACTTCGAACCAAGTTGTTGCAAAAAAAAATTTTTTTTCAACGAGCTATAACTTCTTTTATTTTGGACCTACAGCATTTATAAAAAAACTAATCTCTTTGCTGTTTTCTAAGCTTCATTTTTGGTTATTACAACTTATTTGATAGAACGCGAAGTTTTCGACTTATTCGCGAAAAACCGTCCAAAAATATACATTTTTTTATCACGAAAAATCTAACTTTACAATCGCGAATAGCTCGAAAAATATAAATCTATCGAAAAAACTATATAGAACATTTTTTACTTAGAATTTGTCCTGCCATTTACGGGGTTAATTTGAGTGAACACATTTCCACCCCCGAGAAGGGGTGGCATCCACTCTCAGGGTAAAAGCACACATCGACGCTAGGTCACTTTTGGTCCTTGAGCCATCCCCTAACCACTTACCAAATTTCACGTCAATCGGTCAAGGTTCAAAGAATTCGGAGCGGAAAACCTTCAACGACTGGACTAATGCTGCCATCTGATAGTCAACCTTAGAAATACCCCCCGAGTTACTGTCCCAGGCACTCTAGACAGGTTTCAACATTTGGCATGAGTATCTCTACTTGTTTGATTTATGTACGCTGCGATTTCTCTAACAACCCACCAAGGTTTTTTGTATTTGCTGATGAACCACTCGTTCGTAATAGTAATTACTACATAATCTATAGGTACTAGTGAATCATCCGAGCTACGCTCTGCTTCGCTAATTATACGATGTGTCTTAACCCTAACGGAGACACTAGAACAAATAACCGGCAACGCCATCTCGCTTGTGGTGGCCGCACTAAAGTGCAGTATGGGCCTGCCGGTAGTTCGCTGTACGTTGGCGTGTTGTACCTGGTGTGCGCTTACGACGATAGGTGGCATTGGTGCTGGCCGACCTATGCTTCGCTTCGCTAATTACACAATTTAATTAAAACTTTACTTTTTCGTACTTTTTTTTTAATTAAAACCGGCCTACGATCTAAGTCTAAAAATTAGCAAAATTTTAAGCTATCGTACAGTTTAATCGGTCCAGTATCTTCGGAGGAGATAGCGAACAAAGATACATAGAAAAGCGACCACCGATTTTATAGTATAGGATACTTCGATTATTACAATTACAACTAGTATACACTATTATCAGTTATCTGAGTTATACAGAATTTTCCTGAAACAATATTAATAAACTAAGTTAATAACATTTTTGTATTTAAATTAAGGTATCAACATTTACTGCCATTAAGGATTTTATACATTTTCTCGAATGCTTCATTATAAGTACAAAATAACTTGACTACACTTCGTAAATGTAATTTCAGCAAGATAAAAGGAGTGCCAGTCATACAAGCATTCAAAGGCAGATAGCAAATTTGCAGGCTGGTTTACGAAATGCTGTTTTAACACCAGCCTCGGACACCGACCCCCTCAAAGTTGTTGATAGTAATACATTAACAGGTAAGCATGTACACTTCTCTTAACACATTTTTTAAGGTACTTTTATTTCAGTAATTTTATCCTTGGATCACGAAGTTGATTATTGGAATAATGTAATACACTCGTCGAAAGGCAGGGACCAGCGTGCTAGTACTGCATTTAGAGATATTTTGCAACCTCTGGCTCGAGATTTTAGGTAAATATATATTTTTCCAAACAAGCACTATTTTGAATTTAAAATTACAATTGTAACGTTATCAATGGTTTTGGAATGGTAGTTTATGTAACTAGTCCGGAAAGATCATCTTTACAGGATGCGTAGGCAAATTTCAGGCCAATGCCGAAGGCAAGGCCTGAAAGCCTATGAGACCTGTAAAGGGCGTTTCCGGATAAGTTTCATATATAACATTTATTAGGCACTCGCGTTTCTTCTTAATTTTATCTAACTAGTGGAACATTACATAAAAAAAAAGCATATTATATTGGGTGATCGAATAAATTTCACCTCTAGTGTGCGGTGATTCGTGGTATACATCTGGCAGCACTGAAGTGGATTGTCATTCTATGTCAAATTCGAGATTTTCAGGTTAAGTTTTGCTTCACTTTGTGTTAAAAAACAAACAAAACCTAACCTACTAACCTCGAATTTGACATAGACTGACAATCCACTTCAGTGCTGCCAAATGTATACCACAGATTTTTTTAACTTACTGATTTTAAACATGATCTTTATTACAGTGTTTTAGATGCCCTACCTCTTTCTGACATAGAAGACCTTCTAGAGAATGCGCATAACATTTTAGATGATTTATGGCGCCACGAACCACCTTATCCTAAAGCTAGGATTCAACACTTAATGGATTTAATCGGTACGTTTTTAATAAATTACAGTTTCTTTTGTTCATGAAGTGTGTTTCAGCTACTGATATAATAAAATGTGCATCAAAAAATTTAACGGGGATAAATATTTGGTCAAAGGAATTCAACGAAGTTGCTGAACTTCTTCAGCAGTGTATTTCTGTAATGAACCACTGGGAATCATCCTGCAAGCAACTAACCCAAATATTTTGGCCCAATTACTCATTACATGCTTGGACGGGAAAGCCTTATGTTCCTCAAAATTTACTAGATCTTTCAAAGAGGCTCTTGGAGGTTTGTTGTTATATTAACATTAACAATCATAGTTAATATTAACAATGCAAAATAAAATATTTTACAGATTTTGGATGTTCGAACTATACATAGGCAAATTATTCGGTTACTTTCAACATCAGAGGAAAATGATTTAAAGGCTCAAGATATTTATAAACCGTTTGAAGGTATGTTTTTAAAATCTTTTTTTAAATATAAAATTTTAATTTTTTAGAGCTTGATATCCTTGAATGCGGGCCATATACTGAATCTGCTTGGAAGACAGCTAATAAAAAGTTTGAGTTCCTTCTTCAGCCTGCAGAACAACGGGTTGCAGTCAAATTAAAGAATCAGTTATCTAATATTAATGCTAACACAAGACAGGTAATTAATCATTTTAAACAATTGAACAAAATACCAACATAGAGTTCTAGCTACTGTATGAATTTGGGCGATATTCTGAATTAATCAGTAGGCCAGTTGTAAAACATGCTCTTCAAACTGAACGACAACGTCTATTAACACTGTTACATGATTACGTCAACCAATTAGCCAACCAACTTACAGCTGAAGTGCCCACTTTTTCAACAAAATATGACACTCCACAAGTAGTCAATGAAATTATAGTGACGAGGCAACTTGAATCAAAGGTATTAATTATTTAAGGAACATTTAAGTATTATAATACACAAATTTTAACAGGCAATGGATGTTCAGAAAATATCGGACAAACTTTTAGATGACCTGCAGAGTAATGAAGACTTAAAACAAACCGTTGCACAACTATTGAAAGACATCAAGCAGCAGCATACTGAATTGTTCGACTCATGGACAAGTGAAATTACTGCAAAGATAAAAGATAAATCATTAAGGTAGTAGCACCGATATTATCAACACTTGACTTTGTAAAATTGAATATTTTTAGTCTCCAAGAAACAGACCCTGTAGTTCAGTTTTCAGCAAGTAAAATGATGAGGGTTAATTATTCCTCCCAGCTAGTTATGCTCATTCGGGAAGTCAGGCAACTAGCAGCACTAGGATATCGTATTCCCACCAACATCGAGGAAACCAGCAATCACGCAAAGCAGTTTATGAAACACGCAAAAATTTTGGAACAGGTAGGTACTTTTGCAAACAAAAACTTTGATATTTTGTGTTGTATGTAATACTGTTACATTTTGAAGCAATTTTGTTTTTATATAATCAATTTATTAGTATGAACTTGATTAGTGATTGCAAATTAAGAACTGAACTAAATGTCTACAATGAAATTAGCAAATTAGGGGAAGGGAGGAGTCATGAAACATTAAAAAAACTAAAACATACTAGTGGACGAAGAAAAACGAAGACGAATATAGCAAAGGAAATGGATAATGATAACGGAGAGGTTATAGTAAAAGTGAACAGACGAAACGTAGGAGGTGTAGATAAAAGAGAATAGAAAAAGGCAATTAATATGACAACAGAGAATAATAAGAGAGGGACAAACAAAGATGAAGAGTTAAGAAAACTAGAAAAAACAAAAAAAGAATACAATTACAAAAACAGGCACATGGAATACACAAAGCATAAACAGTAAAGAGGAGGAAACATTAGAAGAGATGATTAACCAACAAATTGAAATACTAGGAATAACGGAAACAAAAAGAAAAGGAAATATAACAAGAATACATAAAGGCACTGGTTACTCTGGTCTGGACTCTGGAGTAATAAAAGAAGAAAGAGTGGTGTGGACTATAGGTCTAATAATTTTAATAGTAGGCTGACATTCCAGTTGGAATAGAGCCACTCCTCTTCCGGAGTTTCATTGATTCGATTGACATGGTGAATCACTCCATATTACGACGTATGAATGAGCTCATAGCTTGGGGTGGGTTTTAGCATCCTTAACAATATCTCTCCATTTTTTCTTGTCGTTCAGCTTTTCTTTGTATCCTGTAATTCTCATATTGTTCAGGTCTTTTATGACTTGCTCCTTCCATTTTATCTTCGGTCGACCTTTTGGTCTTTCTTCCGTTGATATCCAGTCGGTTATACTCCTCACTTTATTATCTCTCTCCTTCCTGAATACATGTCCATACCATCTCAGTCTACGGACTTTGATGGTCTTTACTATGTCCTCTTCTTTCATCTTGTTTCTAATTTCAAAGTTCATTAAGTTTCTTTTGTCTCATTTTCTAGTTTAACGGGACTGTATATCCCAACAATTTTTCTTTCAAAAATCCGTAAACGTTCTTGTTCCTCTTTTGTTAGAGTCATGACTTCTGCTCCATATATCACCACTGGTCTAATGGCGGTTCTATAGACTTTCATTTTTGTTTTACGGCTGATTTTTTAATTATTGATAAGACGTTTGTACATGTAATATGCCTTATGTCCTGCTTGTATGCGGTGTATTATTTCCATACTTCTATCATATGTTTCGTTTAAAACTATTTAAAGTATTTAAAACTATTAACTATCTTAAAGTTAAATTCTCCTAGTCTTATGCTTTTCGCGTCTGTTCTTTTCTGTCTTGTGCATCTCAATAGTTTGGTTTTATTTTCATTAATTTCAAGTCTTCTTCTATTCACTTCAGTAACTAATTTATTAAATACCTTTACTAGGCTTTTATTTTCTCTTGCAATTATGACCAGATCATCCGCGTAGGCTATCAACTGTATGGACTTATTTGCGATGGTTCCTTGACATTCAAGTTTTCTGATGACTGCCTCCAAACTTGCATTGAAGAGTGCTGCTGAAAGTGAGTCCCCTTGCCTTACTCCTCTATTAATTTGAAAATCTTTAGTAACCCCATCATGTGTCATTACTGCTCCTTTAGATCCATCCATGGTCATTTTTATCAGTCTAACTAATTTTGTGGGTATTCCCATTTTTGTCATGTATATATACAATCTTTCTCTAATAACGCTATCGAAGGCCTGTTTAAAATCAATAAGCAATATTTGTATGTCTAAATTATGTTCATGGCTTTTCTCTATTATTTGATTAATTATATGTATCGGATCAATGGTCGAATTTTCTTTTACAAATCCAAACTGGTACTCTCTTATTACTGTCGGTAGATATTTTTCTAATATTTTGTATATTATTATTGTTAAGATTTTATATGCGGTATTTAATAATGATATTCCTCTGTAATTAGAACAATTCATACGGTCACCTTTTTTGTATATCGGTATGATCAATCCAAGACTCCAGTGCTCTGGCATTACTTCTGTCTCCATTATTCTAGTGATTATCCCGTGAATTCTATCTTTTAACATTTCTCCTCCATTTTTGATCAGTTCACTACTTATTTCATCTATTCCAGCAGCTTTATTGTCTTTTATCGTTTCTATGACAGTCATGCATTCATTAATGGTCGGAGTATTCTCTTCCTCGTTGGTCGATCTAGGTTCTTCTGTACCTTTGTTAATGTTTTCTTCGTCTTTACTCAATAAACACTTAAAGTGATTTTTCCATTTCGTTTTATCAATTTTTCTGTTATGCTTTTTCTTTTCTGTCTTCTTTGGTGTGCAAATACCTTGTTATTATCTTTATTGTTTCTTTCTATTTTATCCATAATTTCATCAATCCATTGTTTTTTTTTTGTTTTTAGGAGTGTTGTGGCATCTTTTCTTAATTTTTTGTATATATTATAATCATCTTTCTTGTTTGAGTTTAGCCATTTAATTCTTGCAACTTTTTTTCTATTGGCTACTTGCTCGCATTCTTCATCAAACCATCCATTCATTTTTACACTTTTCTCAGGAGGTATAACTTTTTCTGCTGTATCTATCATACATGTTTTTAATTGATTCCATTCCTTATCAATGCTTGGTACTTCAACCCTTTGCTGTAGTGATTTTGATATTCCAATCTGAAATTTCTCCTTCTTTTTATGTTCTTTGAGCGCTTTGAGATTCCATTTTCGACGTCTATTGCTTATTGTTTTCGTTCTTCTCAGTACTACATTTAATTTAGATATCACTAGTATATGGTCAGTATCCATATTTGCCCCTCTAAACGATCTAACATCTTTTACCAGTTTCATTCTCTTTTTTTGTATCAACATATGATCAATTTGGTTTCTCGTATTCCTCCCTGGTATCAACCACGTAACTTTATGTTCAAGCTTATGTATGAATTTAGTGCTAATTATATACATATTATGTTCTGCTTCTGTTTCGAACAAAAATAACTGAAAAAGTAACCCAGCAAATTTCATTAAAAACCAGAGATGAACTAGAAGAAGCAGTTAATGACCTAAATCGACATATACAAGAAGCAGCATGGGAGTCCACAACACACAGCGCATTATCGGAAAAACGCACAGACTGTTCGAGAAATGTAAAACTCAAAATTAGAGAGAAAAGACAGCTACGAAAAGCATGGCAACAGACACGATCACCGCAAGATAAGGCAAAACTCAATAAAGCTACGAAAGAATTAAAAAAACTAATAGAGGAGGAACGAAATACTTCAATATACGAATACCTGCAAAACCTCTCAGCAACTGCAACAACAGACTACTCGCTATGGAAGGCAACGAAGAAGGTCAAACAACCGCAACAGCACATCACAACAGCGATAAAAACAAAAGACGACCAAGGGGCTAGAAGCAATCAAGAGAAAGCTGATACCTTCGCATAATATCTATCAGAAGTATTTAAGCCTTTCCCTTGCGCAACATCCGAAGAAGAAGAATTGGAGATACAACAAATTCAAGAAGCCCTATTCCAAATAGACCTGCCAGTAAGGAATTTTACAATAAAAGAAGTGCGTAATATTATACTAAAAGATATAAACGCAAAGAAAGCACCGGTTTATGACCTCATTACTGGCAAAATAATAAAGGAATTGCCGGAAGAAGGACTAAAACAGTTAACAATACTATTTAACGCAGTAATAAGAATAAGATACGTTCCGGCACAGTGGAAAGTTGCGGAAATTATTGTCCTAGCCAAACCAGGGAAAGACCCCGAGAACGTGACGTCATAGAGGCCAATAAGCTTGCTACCTGTAATATGACACGGCACAGTGGAACAGGTGCACAGACTGGTACGAAAAATCAGTATGGACTTGGAGGGAACAAAATACTGTAATGTGGTTTTCCTAGATATTAGCCAGGCTTTTGATAAAGTCTGGTAAACAGGCCTTCTGTGCAAAATCAAGCACTTAGTGAGCGGCACTTTAGGATTAAATACCAAGACTCCTACACGGAACTACATCCAATCAAATCTGGAGTTCCCCAGGGCAGTGTTCTGGGACCTGTCCTCTACTAACTGTTCACGGCAGATTTACTAACAACAAACCACACCACAATTGCAACATTCGCAGATGACACTCCCATAATGGCGTCGCACATAAATCCACAAATAGCAACTAGATTATTACAAGAACATCTAAACTAGTGATGGGAAGTTTCGATATTTTTGCGGACTCGTTCATTCCAATCCCATTCCGCAAGTGGATCGAGTCCATCGGATTCGATCCTCGGATCGACATCAAAATTGAATGTGCATTTCAGACACCCGGGGTCCTCGGTCATTCCGGACCCGGAACGAACAGCGCCAGTATCTTTGTTTTGGTGAGTGGTCACGTATTCAGTAATTCAGTATGTTTATATGTCTCAAACATCAATTGGGCACATACAAAGCCGCCAAAAGCCATAAATCACTGATAACTGATAAAAAAGCATGCAACTTCAGCCGTATCATGTGTCGCCTGTCGACGTCGAGCCTTTAAAACAAACACCATCATCATTTGCTGTTCCCCATCAACACATTGTATTGTATTCTGTATTGAAATGGATTGAATAACGGAATGCCAAAGGAATGAACGTCCGTGAGAATTGCCGCCTCGCGATCTTTTCCTTCCTCATCACGAATCCGGACCGAAACTTGGACTCCATCCAAATCGATCCTGCTCCGGATTCGATCCTTTGTATCGAATCCGACCGGATCGACACATCGCTAATCTAAACAAAGTACAGAACTGGCTTAAGAAATGGCTCAAACTAAATAACAAACAGATACCACAAGGTGAATTCGCAAAGTACCTAGGGCTACACCTAGATCGCCGCTTGACCTGGAGAACACACATCTGGTAAAAACGAAAGCAACTAGGAATCAAACTGAACAAATTGTACTGGCTGCTAGGCCCAAACTCTAAACTCTCTATAGAAAATAAAGTGTGTGTACAAGTGTGTGCTAAAACCAGTGTGGACATACGGTATCCAGCTGTGGGGCACGGCTGCAAACTCAAACATCGACTTTCTGGAACGGTTTCAAGCTAAAGTGCTGCGTATTCTTGTCAATGCGCCGTGGTTAGTAACAAACAGCATAATAAGGCAAGACCTGCAAATCGACTCTGTGAAAGCCCAAATAAAGAAACTTACTGAAAAATACACCGATAGGCTTAATGCTCACCCCAATCAACTGGCAAGTAACCTACTTAGTGAAAACACAGACATGCATAGACTAAAACGTTTCAAACCAACAGATTTAAATAATAGATTTACTTAGACTTAAAAGGTGTAAGCAACTGCAGTTGACTTAGGTAATTTCAAGTAACCTAGGATGTAATTATGTCATTTATTAGCCAAACAATCGTGAAAAGATTAATGAAGAGGTGGAAACCATTGGGCAACCTCCTACATGTATGTTGACTATGACTACATTTACACGGTAATTTAACGCTGGTGTTATTTAAACCGTTGTTATTAAAATTCGTGTAAAACGTGCGTTTACACAAGGGGTGTTGTACAGGCGTTAAAGTGTACGTCGGTGTTAGCGTGGTGTTATCTAAAACCTCGTCGCAGTGTGACCAACTGCTTCGAGATTTTCCATCTGTAAATCTGTCAGATGCTGTCTGTTATTATAAAATTATAAACATAACCGCTATAACCTACAAGATTAATAACACAGCTGATACAATTCAACGGAGTGACGTTGGTGTGGTTGACAACTGCGACTCAGAACAACCAACCGTCTTTACAATTATGTTGGTAGTCCTGTTTCAAAACGGGTGTAAGTCGAAAGTATCTATTTACACATACATTTTACACCCGCTTACTAACGTCACGCCTCTTGGCGAAGTGGTGTAGCGTTAGTACACCGGTTCTACTAAAACTGGCATTAAACCCAATTTACACTACAATTTACACCGGTGTTAACAATAAACGATGTTGTAACACCGGTGTTAGCGGACCGTGTAAATGTAGTCTATGTTATTTATTGCTGTTGTTAGTAACAATAATGATAAATTAATCATAATTTAATTAGAATTGTCAGAAGATTTGTTTATTGTCATGTAAGACAGATTGCAAATAAATTGGGAGATAAAAAACTAGTATATGCACTTTCTCTCCCGAGTAGTATAATGTATATTCTTCTTTATTAATTTCACCTTCGTCTTTCCATCTTAATTTATGCAACGCAAGAATCTTGATCTTATAGTCTTTCATTACTTTTGCTACTTCTTCCATCTTTCCTACTGCTAACATTGTTTACATATTCCATGTGTCTACTCTTATGTCTTTTTTACTTTTTCTCCTTTTATTTCTTATTCTGTCTTTCTTTACGTTTTTGCCAAAATCATTTTCCATGTCTATAGCAGTTGTGTCCTCATTATTCTTTTCCTTGAAATTTTGTGCTAGTTTTTTTATTCCGTCAATTCACTTTTGGAATTATCCCATTCCCATAATCGTTTGTCGATCCACATTTTTTTAAAACCGATTCTAACTTCATTGCCGTTTTATCTTTCTTCTACCGCTTTGGTTTTTATAATGGCTTGAATCTTGCTTTCATTTCTTGTTAAGTGATCATCTACATAAATTTTAGTTCCTTTAAGTTTACTTTTCTTCTTCATTACTTGTTTCTTGTATGCTTCATTTTGAAGTTTTGCAATGATGAATGATGTATTATTTCTTGTTTTAATTATTGCTACCTTATCGATTTTAGTGTCGATGTCTAGTTTTTTTTTTAAGAGTTTCTCTACTTCCTCCTCTTTATTTTCCTTCTTGAGATATACGCCAGTTATATTTATATTTCTTCTTTTTTCAATTTTTTCTTGATCTTTGCGGTTTCTTTCAAGCCATTCGACTCTTTTCATTAAGCTGTTTTTGCCCCTTTTCAGCTCTTCAATTTCTTCATTTAGTCTTACTTGCTCTGATCTTACGAGTATATCGTGTAATTCATTCATTAAGCCGTCTATTTTTAGTTCTATTCTGGAATTTCTCTATTCCATAGTTTCAAGTTTATCATTTATTTTTTGAAGTAGCTCGTCCATTTCTACGTTTAGTTTGTTTTCCTTACTGCCTTTTTTGTGTGACTCTACTTTTCCTTGAAGTCCTTTAATTCTTAACGTTTGTATCTGTTTATTTTAAAAACTGACCTATATTTTAAAATAACATAAACTAACACTATAAACAACTTATCAGCAAGATAAGCGTATTTTGTATTAGTTTTATTTTTATTTTGGAGCATCTGCGTAAAAAGTCACAGGCCGCTCGACCCGTCGGGCATTGACTTTTATTTGTGCTTCTAAATTTATTGAGTTTTATTGCATTAAGTATTTAAATTGAAACTTAATAATTCTTACTTATCTGTTGACTAACTCCTTGGGTTTTTATACTCCGTGATAGCCAGCACCTTTCTCACTTTAACAAAACAAATCTTTTTAATTCTTTTGAATTCAGCTAATTTTCAAAATGTTTACAGAGCCACTTTTTCAACACACTTTACTCTCCCACCTCAATCTCAAATTCATAGGTCTAATAGTACCACCAAATAGAGTAAAAGACATAGTAAAATAAAAGTATGTAAATGAAAGAATATTTGTTGTGGAAATAAAACTGATCGGCGAAGAAATATACACATTAATGGTCACATATGGAGAAAATGAAGATACCAAAAAGGAAGAAAAGGACACATGTTTCACAAGACTACAGAAAAAAGTAGATGATGTAAACGGCAACATAATTATAATGGGAGATTTAAATGGACAAGTGGGAAGACAATAGAGAAGATAATGGGAAAAGGAGATGAAATTAAAAACAATAATGGAGAACGAATTATAGAATTGTGCATAGAAAATGACTCAGTAATTGCCAACACAATGTTTAAACACAAAGATAAACACAAGTATACTAGAGTAAAACATAGTAGAAATGAAAAATCAATCATTGATTACTTCCTAGTAAATAAACAGAAATGGAGATACATACAAAATGTTAAAGTGTCAAGAAAGTGGAAAATGGAAGTGACTACCACCTAGTAAGGATGAAGATCAAAAATAAAGAAGAAGAAAAGTTAGACAAAAGAAGACACAAAGTCAAAAAGAAAATATAGAGCATAAACGGATGAGCAACATTTCATGTAGAAAGAGTTACCAAGAAACATTATACAGAAAGTTACAAGAACAAAAAAAAAGATAAATGAGATTGAAAAAATGGACAAACTTCAAAGAAACCATACTAAATGTCTCATAGGAAAGCTGCGTTATAACAAATACTAATGTAAAAAGAATGGAATGGTGAACCAAAGAATTACAAAAGATTATCAAAGAGAAAAAGAGAAATGAAGAAATTATATAAGTACAAAAAAACAGAAGACTATGAAATGTACAAAGAAAAGAAAAACATTTTGAAGAGTTAATAAAAACAAGTGAAAGACACGACACAAACGAAAGAGAAAATAATGACTATCAAGAAATCACGGAAATCACACAAACTGAACTGAACGAAGCAATAACAAAGATTAAACTAGGTAAGTCACTAGGGATAGACCAAATTACACCAGAAATAAACAAATATATGGAAGACAGGAAGAGAAATACTAAGGAACTTATTCAACAAAATTATTGAAGTAAGAAAAACACCAAACGAATTGAATAGGGGAATTATCCTACCAATGCACAAACAGGGAGATACAAGAAACTGTGCAAACAATAGGGGCATAACCAGCGTACATAAATCAAACAAGTAGAGACACTCATGCCAAATGTTGAAACTTGCCTAGAGTGCTATGGACAGCGACTCTGAGGTATTTCTAAGTCCACTAGATGGCAAAACAACGAGTCCCAACCTAAGGTCACTAAATCGCGCTAGCTAACATAATTTAGTAACCTTATCCCAACCTAGAGTTCCTGCATATTAATAAGATAATTTTAATATTATACAGGGGCTCTATCCCAACCTTGATGTGGTAGAGTAGTAGCACCATCTGTTGGTAATATCGGAAAGTACCCCCAGGAGCCATTCAAGGTCATTCAAATCGTTATTTTGACATCAAAGAAACCAACAGTGAGTGTTTCTACTTTGTTTAATTTATGTACGCTGGCGTAACGTTAATGAGCATACCAGCAAAAATCCTAACAAGGGTAATAGAAGAAAGGTTGACAGAAAAACTAGAAAATGCATTGGAAAAAACACAATTTGGGTTCAGGAGGGGAAAGAGCACACAGGACCCAATCGTCATACTTCGACAAGCAA
The DNA here is from genome assembly GCA_940337035.1 of Agriotes lineatus. Lineage (NCBI taxonomy): Eukaryota > Metazoa > Arthropoda > Insecta > Coleoptera > Elateridae > Agriotes > Agriotes lineatus. The sequence goes on along the minus strand of CALNHX010010805.1, from coordinate 13,447 downwards.
TAGAGAAAAATGTAAATAAAAACAAGGAAATACATATATGTTACGTAGACTTAGAAAAGGTGTATGGGAATGTGTAGAACAAAGATCAGTAGACAAAGGAATAATAGAAGTATTGAAAGCAATGCATGAAAAAACAATTAATATAGTAAGAATACAAAACAAAGAATGAAAGGAATTTGAAACAAAGGAAGGATTAAAGCAAGCATTTGTGCTCAGCCCTTCACTGTTTTCAGTTGTGGTGAATGAAGTAATCAAGAGGGCTAAACAAAAGATAAGACATATGCATCTACGATACTGGAATATGAAAAAAACAGATTTAACAGAACTTCTGTTTGCTGATGATATGGCAATAGTAGCAGACTCAGAAAGGAACTTGCAACACAACCTCAGTATTTTAAATATAGAATTAACCCTTTAACGCACAAAAGTCTGGGACTTGAAAAAGTAACAATTTTTCGTTATTTATTATGCATTTGGCTTATAAGATAATAATTTTTGGTATCAGTATGTCAAAATTTATTTTAGATTTTTTGAAAATGGGTGGTACATATATTGCGATGGTATTTAGCCCTCAAATCGGCTCTGATTGCAGTACAAGCAAATAGCAAATTAAATCATTAAAGCACAGAGTTGTAATAATCCAGCATCACGAGCAGCCCGGGGAGCAAGATTACAGCCAGATTCACCATCAAAAGGGGGTCCCGAATCTACGAAAGTGAGGTTAGTGAATTGTCCAATTTTGATCTGCCCGATCGGTGTGAAAATTTGAGCATACGTTAATTACGACCTGGAGAACACGAAAATCGTAACAGTTCCCGTGGATGGCGAGGTATTTTCCTAGGATTTTCAATTAAAATCGTCAATTGGAGGCACCAAGAAACAAATGCGAATACGGCGTCCTTTTTAAGAATGCACCAATAGCTAACGATCTGGAAAAACAAAAGATTGCCTAGAAGCCGCTTGAAGGCAATTATTCAAAATCTTACCATCAAAATTTGTTCATTTAATTGTTGATAAATCAATTTCACACGCGAGCTGAAAATAACTAGAACTTGTTGTGATAGATTTGACGTACAAACGGCACATTACGCCTACATTTCAGGTCAATCTGCCTACTTTTCAGAGGCGTACCGTAGAATTTTAACTTGGAAAGTCAGGAACCCAACACCCGAGATTTTGAGTTTTAGTTTCATGTCTCTATTTAAAATTGAGCTAGCGAAGTTAGGAAATCAGATGAATGGATTAGAAAAAGGGCAAACTACCATAAGAGTAATTCTCAATTTTGGCGTACCCAACGAAATTAATTAATCAGTTAGTTTGATTTAGCAAGTGGTAGAATTAAATTAAATATTGTGTGGTGACTCTTTTTATTTATCACATTAATTATAAACATACAAATATTATACGTACAGGGTCATTGCATAGTAAAATGGCGCCCAACGCTGCGGCAAAGAAAAATTGAAAATTAATATAACGTGTAGGCTTGTAAAAACTAAAAATAAACCACGTATTGGGCTATTACAAAATTAAATGGTCGCCTAATTCATGGGCTTTTTATGAATTCACTAGGCGCTCAATGCTGTTAAGGAATTAAAGTAATTAAATAAATCGACAGACAATAGGTAGGTGGAAGTTATTAAGATTTAAAATTTGAAAAGCTTTATTTGTGTGGGTGTTTTGTCTGTGGGTGTGAGCACTCAAATTCTATCTGTATCACGTATCAACGAAAAATCGAACACATGATGACTCGAAGACAGCAAAAGAAACGATGAAGGCGGAAATACAACAAGAAGTCTTGCAAAGGGTTGATGAAAGCCTGAAAAGAAAGGACGAAGAAATTGAAGATAAAATGTTAGCATTACAAATAACAACACAAGAAAGGCTGGCTCAACAACAGGATGAAACAGATCAGAAGCTAGACAGGTTAAAAACAAGTGCAGAAGAAAAATTCAAGAAAGCAGGCGAGGAAAGGAAGCAAAATGCAACAAAGATTACTATAATAGACAACCGACTTACAAGGGAGTTACAAGGGATTAATGAAAAATTAGAACATACGCAAGAATACCCGGTTAGTGCGGCACCTCCTAGCTTCAGCACAGAATTTATCCCGAAGTTCGAGGGGAGATACGGGGAGCTCCCGATGATTTTCCTAAGTAAACTGGACGATATCATTAGAACAATAACAACTGAATGCAGACGGCTACAGGTAATCAATATGGCATTAAAGGGAAATGCTGAAGTCTGGCATAGCATCATAAAATCCAAATATGCAACGTATGATGAATTTCGGGCACTCTTCGTGGAACAATACTGGAGCAATTCCCATCAAGCTCAAGTAAGGACGGAACTAACATCGGGCAAGTACATCGATAAAGGAGGATCTCGCGAAATGTACATAATGCACCGTTTCAACAAGGCACAGTACCTAACTCCTAAGTTGGCAGAAGAGGAAATAGTACAACACCTGTCACGACACCTTGAGGCTGAAATAACCAGAGCGGTGGCAGTCCAAAACGTCAAGACGTTGCGCGATTTGTTGGAAATTGTGCGAAATTATGACATGGCAGTTTACAACGAGAGAGGAGAAACACGGACAGCGAATCATCAAAATTCAAGTTATAAAAGAAAATTGGATAACACTTCAGAAAATAAATTTCGGCCAAATAACAATTTTAATAATAATAATCAATATAATCAACAAGACAGAAGAAACATGGGAAACTTTAATAGACCATACAATCAAAATAGGGGATATTACAATAATAATTGGGGTAACCAGAACAGGAATAATTTCAGAACGGGGGAAGATAGAAAGAACTATGACCAGCTTATTGCCAAACGTAATAAGAAGAGATGTCAAGAGATGGAGCAGGCACCAAATATCGACAGACAGTACGTCAACACATTATTTACCGAGCGAAACACAGATAGAGGCAATGCAGAAAATTTGAACCGAATAGAGATAGCCGAGGTGCATGAAGAGCCTTCGGGGGGTAAAAAAAAAACCCAATTTTTGTAAAAATAGTTAGTAATAGTAGTTTTAAGTATGTTGCGAATTTTGCTATCACATGGGACAGAACGGGGGAATATTTACTAGAGGAGAACGAAGAATATACAACAAACTCGTGTTTACCATTTATAAAATTACAAATTTTGGACCAACAATATTATGCGTTGATTGACAGTGGTGCAATGGTTTCCTTAGTACAGGAGGAAGTGATAAATACTCATATGAATAATTTAAGAAGCAACATTATAAAAGTTAACAAGATCGACCTTTTGTCCGCAACAAGAAGGAAAATTTCAACAACGAATAGGGTATTGGCAATAAAGATATGCATAAATGGAAAAGAATTTGATGTCCGATTTTATATTGTAGCAGCTTTGAACGTACAGTTTGTAATAGGTGTAGATATCATTCAGAAAGTAGGGATAAAAATTGATGGAATGCTAAAGAGCATCCAGATTGATGATATTATAAAGCCTTGGTCTATTGAGGATCACGAGCTAAGAAATTGTTGCCCAGCTGAGATAACGGCGGGAGACGATAATATGAATTGTTGCCGAGCTAAGAAAGCCGGAGACGAAGTTATTATTATAAATAATTATGCGATAGGGGAAAGAATACTGGATGATAATCAGATAGGAAGGGATTTTATACAATATAAAGATAGGATCATGGAAATAATCGAGCAAAATGAAGAAATATTAAACCAGAAGACCGGACAAGCGAAGAAATATTGCCACAAATTGTATGTCGACGAATCACAAGGTTTTAAGTCCAAATCATATCCTATACCATTTGCACAACGCGAGAAGGTAAGACACGAAATACAACAAATGTTAGACGAGGGGGTAATAGAACGCTCTAAAACAAACTTCGTTAACCCAATGGTGGTAGTAAAAAAAAAAGCGACGGTAGTCTTAGATTATGTCTCGATGCACGTAAAATTAATCAGATTACAAAACCCCAATATGAAAGTCCGCAGACAATTGACGTTCTATTGAGTCAGATTTGGGACAAGAAAGTTCTATCGAAATTGGACTTGAAAAATTCATTCTGGTTGATACCGCTACATGAGGACTCAAGGAAATACACCGGATTCTGCATAGAGGGGGAAATTTTTCAATTCAAGGTGGTCCCGTTTGGTTTGACGACATCATGCGCAGCTTTAGTGAGAGCTATGCAACAAATATTAAATAAATTCGACAGCTTTTGCGTGCATTACATAGACGACATTTTAATATTTTCAGAAGATGTGGAACAACATTTGGAGCATTTAAAATTAGTTATAAGTACTTTAAACAAAAACGGTTTGAAATTAAATTTGGCCAAGTGCCAATTCATGAAAACGAATGTAGCGTATTTAGGCTATGAAATTAGCAACAAAGGGGTCACAATAAGTACAGAAAGAATAGAAGAAATAAAGAATTTGCCCCGTCCGAAAAATTTAAAAACGTTAAGAGGCTTACTTGGGCTGTTAAATTATTATAAGAAGCTTATAGCAAATTATTCTGACTTAACTTTGCCTTTGGTTGAATTACTGAGGAAGGAAACGAAATGGGTGTGGACTGAAGAAAGAGAGAAGGCGTTTAACAATTTAAAACAAAAATTCCATGAGGGATTGCTACTTAAATATCCAAATTTCAAAGAAAGCTTCATACTAAGGACGGACGCATCGGACATGGCAGTAGCAGCAGAACTTATACAGGTCCAAGAAGGAGTAGAAGTCCCGATTTGTTTTATTTCACGGATACTCAAAGGGTATGAGACGAGATACACAATTGCTGAAAAGGAGATGTTAGCCATTATCTTTGCAATCAACAAACTAAAATTCTATTTAACCGGAAACAAATTTTATATCGAAACCGACAATACAGCAATTTCTTTTATGAAGAACAAAACATTCAATAATGATAGATTATACAGGTGGGCGTTGTACTTACAACAGTATGACTTTGAGATCAGGCATAGGCCAGGAAACATGAATGTCGTAGCTGATTTCCTGAGTAGGAAGGATGCAGCGAATAGTAGAAAGCAAAAACAACTGATTAGAGGGATAGAGAAGATTTATCAGCACGAAAGATTTTCAAAAGAAGAGCTGTTAACTAAACAAGATAATTTGGAACTTCAGCAGATTAGAAATTTGGTACAGGACAGTCCGAACCAAGAATATAAAGGTTTCAAAATTGTGGAAGGTTTATTGATAAAGGTATTGAGTGGAAAAGAGCTAATAGTCTTATGCAGAAACGATGTAGTCGACATTGTCAGGGAAATTCATCTAACTTTTGGACATTGTGGAGGAAGGAAGACTTGGCTAATATTTCGCGAATGTTTTTACACAAAAAACGATTTAAAATTCATCAAACATTTTACAAATTGCTGTCAAATATGCCAGTTAGCCAAAGAAAAGAACCATACAAATCAGAACATAATAAAAAGTATTAGAGTCAACGAACCTTTGGAATTAATTGCAATAGATTATTTGGGAAACTTAGTACCGGGACAATTTGGATACAGACACATCTTAATAATGGTTGACGCATTCTCAAAGTACATAAAACTTTATCCAGCCAAATACATTAACACCGAACACGTTATCAAGTCTATAGAAAAATATCAACAAGAAGTGGGAACTCCGAGGAAAGTGCTAGCAGATAATGCAAGTTATTTCAAGAACGCAAGATTAATCAACAATTTGGAACATAAGGGGATTAAAACTTACTTTTGTAGCATACGACATCCGCAATCGAATATCGCAGAGAGAAGATCTGTGCGAAATTTTTAAACGCCTATGAAGGACCTTACAGGGTACATAAAATTCTAAGCAATGAAAATACATACGAACTTATCAATGAAACAGATAATAGAGTAAGGGGTCGTTTTCATATCTCGGCGATACACCCATATTTGGAAAATATAATTTAGAATAGATTAGTTATAGGACCAATGTTGTACCACACACAATAGTTTAGTTAGAATAGGAGATAGGTTAGGCATTTTAGTAATTTAAGGTAGGATAGTAAAGCATCAAATATCAAATGAGACTGATTAATGATAACAGTTCGAAAAAAAACAATAAATAATTTTGTGTGAATTAAAAAAACAACGCATTACAATCTACTAATGATATTAAAAAGAAAACATGCGTAGTGATTTTAATTAACAAAAATTAGGAGGAATTTCATGCGATGGTATTTAGCCCTCAAATCGGCTCTGATTGCAGTACAAGCAAATAGCAAATTAAATCATTAAAGCACAGAGTTGTAATAATCCAGCATCACGAGCAGCCCGGGGAGCAAGATTACAGCCAGATTCACCATCAAAAGGGGGTCCCGAATCTACGAAAGTGAGGTTAGTGAATTGTCCAATTTTGATCTGCCCGATCGGTGTGAAAATTTGAGCATACGTTAATTACGACCTGGAGAACACGAAAATCGTAACAGTTCCCGTGGATGGCGAGGTATTTTCCCAGGATTTTCAATTAAAATCGTCAATTGGAGGCACCAAGAAACAAATGCGAATACGGCGTCCTTTTTAAGAATGCACCAATAGCTAACGATCTGGAAAAACAAAAGATTGCCTAGAAGCCGCTTGAAGGCAATTATTCAAAATCTTACCATCAAAATTTGTTCATTTAATTGTTGATAAATCAATTTCACACGCGAGCTGAAAATAACTAGAACTTGTTGTGATAGATTTGACGTACAAACGGCACATTACGCCTACATTTCAGGTCAATCTGCCTACTTTTCAGAGGCGTACCGTAGAATTTTAACTTGGAAAGTCAGGAACCCAACACCCGAGATTTTGAGTTTTAGTTTCATGTCTCTATTTAAAATTGAGCTAGCGAAGTTAGGAAATCAGATGAATGGATTAGAAAAAGGGCAAACTACCATAAGAGTAATTCTCAATTTTGGCGTACCCAACGAAATTAATTAATCAGTTAGTTTGATTTAGCAAGTGGTAGAATTAAATTAAATATTGTGTGGTGACTCTTTTTATTTATCACATTAAATATAAACATACAAATATTATACGTACAGGGTCATTGCAATATATACCAGAGTGCATTTGAGTCGATGATATCACATTAAGTTCACTGGTACATATATGTACCACTTAGGTTTTTTTGTCCAAATTGGTTGTAGACCAAGCAAAGAATACTTACACACTAAGTAAACTTCTTTATTAACTTAAATGTAAAGGTTACAGTAAAAATTTACATGTTTCTAAGGTTAGATAGAAATACAATGTACTGGGCAATTTGCCATGAACACTGATCATAATATATAACTGGAAATCAATTAGCTCTTATGAAAGGGGATAAAGCACTCAAGGCACAAGGCAACATTGCACTGTATGCAGATTATGTTTGATCGTTGCTGTTTGGTCTTTGTGCTACAGTAGCAACACCTCCTCCTTGATCCTTTTGCAGGAAGATGCTGCCCCACGTTGTTCAATCGAATTGCATTTGAAGTAACTGCTCGACCGTTAGGATCGTTTCTTTTTCGTCCTCTGCCAGTTTGAGAAGGATATCCACGTTTGGTTCTGCCTGAATAATCTGCTATTAGTGCTGAGGCCAACGTTGAACGATAATGCAAATGGGATAAAGGTTTAATTTTTTGACTGGAATTCTTCAATGTATTTTGATAAATGATGTAGCTGTTTACAATGCAAGACTCTAAAGTGTAATAAAATATTCTCATCCACCACCTTCTGCTCTTCCATGAGATGTTATATGCGGAATGAAGCTGATCAAAACGATCAACGCCTCCCATATATGTGTTATAGTCGCCCACAGCTATAGGACAGTTTACTGATTGTCTGGTGCCGTCCTTCTGTGTTCTCAGAACTCGCGTTGCTTCTAAAGGATTATGTATAGTACTTATGACTGCCACTGATTTCCTTCCTCTATCTTTCCACTTCGATATTGATACATTATCACTTATAACACTGTCGAATTCACTAACTATCATGTCTTTATCAGCTTTGAGTTCTGAAGTGGGGAAGAATCTACGCGTTTGCCTAATAGTACCACAAGAAAATAGTTTCTTTTTTAGAAGTCTTTGTGCAAGAGGCAAGGAAGAAAAAAAGTTGTCAAAATAAAGACAGTACCCGAGTCCTTCAAACATAGTTACCAAGTTGGAAACCACTCGCTCTCCAAGAGACATTTTCTTTTCAGATCCCTGTTCTGCTCCTTCGTATAAGGACATTCCGATACAGTAGCCGGTCACAGCGCAAGCAATAACCCAAACCTTGAAGCCACGTTTAATGGGTTTCATAGGCATATATTGCTTCAATGTGCTGCGCCCCTTGTATTTGACCATAGATTCGTCTATTGACAGATTTCTGGATGGATTGAACAGTATTTTGAATCTTTTACTGACGTATTCCAAAAATGGTCTAATTTTATAGAGCTTGTCATAATGGACTTCGCCTTTTCGCTGCATTAGGTTATTATCATTCAAATGTAAATGCCGGATAATAGTTAGGAAGCGTTTTAGAGGCATCACACCTTGAATTCGTGATACAGTCATATTGCAGTCAGAACTCCAATAGTGTCGCATGCTAGGCAGAGTGTGAAACCCCATTACTATCAAGATCCCGATAAAAGCTTTTAGTTCTTCCATTGATAAATTTAGACTTTTGCTTCTCTGAGTGGCATACAAATTAGACTGATCTATAATAGATTGCAAAAATATTGGTGATAAGACAGTCAAAAAAATTTGAAGGGGCTTGTGGATATCAACTTGGCATTGCTTCGATATCCCAAATGGTTGATCAAAATCAAAACTAGCAAATTTCTCAGGCGTCTTGGATGTTTTACTCCAAGAAAAATTTTCATCAACAGGACTACTTTCGTCCTCTTCATTTTCGCTCAAACTTGCCGCAAGAGTCGGTATAATAGTATCATCTTCATCTAAATCCATGCTTTCTCCAACTTCTTCCTCTTCCTTATCAGAAACTGAGTTTGAAGTTGAAATTTCTAGTGGATGCCGACCGTCAGCGTCCTCATCACCCTCGGCGTTAGAATCTTCAGCCATTTCATCAGTAACACTATCAGTAATTTGGCTTAGGAGGTAAGCTACATCTGCCGGATCTTCCAAATTGAAGAACTTTTTCGTATCCATTCTGTATAAAAATTCTCGCTATAAACATTCATAAGCAAAGCACGGGGACATGCATATCTTACAACTCAGTTCTGAACTACTATTTTCAGTCAAAACATACGTAATTTTTACAAAGAACTTTATATATTATCTTGACCAAAAGAGCTAGCTTAAATTTGATAACTGAATGTGAAAGCCCACTAATTTGTTATTAGAATCCCAAATTTACAAATCTCAAATCCTCATAGTTTTATAAAAACTCAATTTTTTCAAATTACGGTGTTTACAGAAAACCATAATTTTGTGAGTATGCCAGCAACAAACAACGATGATTATAATGTACAATATGCAACAAGTAATAAACTTACCTACGAATCCAAAGTAGTCGCACACTGGCCCACAAAAACAATAAACAACTAACGAAAACACGTGAATCACCTGTGCAACTCCCTGCACTTACATTGGTACAAATGCGTACCACTTTTTATATATTCATTCATAGATGGCGCTAAAGCAAGAAAGTGGTACATATTTGTACCTAGGAGCGTTACCTAGACTAGCACAAGCCTGTAAGGGTCATTTTCAATAGATAATACTGCGCTAGTTGAGCTCTAAGGCAAGTGGTACGTATTTGTACCAGAGTCCTATAAAGGGTTAAAGAAGATATGAAGATATATACAGGATGGAGCGTGAAAACTTGCATTTTTGAGAAGGACGGCGTGAAGTCTAAGAGGGTCACGGAGGGTGGGGGATGGTTTCAGTGAAGGATGGCAGATGGGAAATTTGTGTTTGCACCCGCTTTAGTCACGAAAATGCAGTGGTCAGTGAAGGAGCGTGCTTTTGCCGTTGAGGCTTATTTTTCTAACAATTGTTCGATCATCGCGCTGCATGTGCTTTTTGTTTACCGTTTCAAATACCCCAGCGAGGTCGTGTACCTGGTCGCCAATCGATTTAATCGTGGATGGATGCATTCAGGGGTTCAGGGAATGCGTGCACAGTAAGAATAGGACCACAGAAAACAGTTACAACCCCGGAAAACGTCAAGCGAGTTTGATTGTCAATGCTGCGATTTCCTAGCTGATCTATGCGGAAACATTCGGTTGCTCTTGGAATTTCAACACGTTCTCTTCATCGCATTCTTCATAAACTTTATGATTATGCGCACGCGCTTGCCTGATTTATCCCCCTGCGATTACTTTCTTTGGGGTTATCTTAAATCCTTGGTTTATAACAATCGCTCCCAGACCCTGGAAACCCTACAGGACAACATTCAAGCGAAAATTGCCAACATACTGGTCGCCATGCACCAAAATGTGGAGATAAAGTTCCGATTTCGACTTAACTAGTGTATTGACAATGGAGGACGACATTTACGAGACATTCTTTTTAAAACCGTTTAATATCAAACTTTCCGTGTTAAGTTACAAATGAAAAATAAAAATGACGGGTTTTCAAACCTGTACAGTTTTTTATTTAATTTTGAAAAAAGCAAGTTGCCGCGCTCCACCCTGCATATAAATAAAACTAAAACTATGATTATAACAACGAAACAAAACGCATAATATTACACTAAAAAGTTAAACAGTCGAACAATTTGATACCTTTAAATATTTGGGGGCAATAATTGAAAAAAATCGAAGACAAGACAAAGAGATAGACAACAGAGTGGGTAAAGTTGGAAGAATATTTAAAGCCTTAAAAACATGTGTTTTTAGGCAAAGGACAAGTAACAAAAGAAATAAAAGTGAATGATAAAACAGGTAGTGGCTCCATCTTTAATTTACGGAAGTGAAATGTGGTGCCTTTACAAAGGAAGCTATAAATATTTTAATGTTGTAGCCCAGGGGTGTTAGGCTACTGTTTTGTTGGAAATAAAACGTTAAATACTTTTAAAAATGAAGTCTATTGAATCAACAAATAAAAATTGAAGTGGTCATTTACAACGGTACCACGTTTACCCTGCTTTCCATTTCTTATTACAGTGTTTACTTTACATTAAAGCAGCCTCGAAATTGTTACATTTAATTGACACCTGTTTTAATTCAAGCAAATCGCGGACCGGGAATTGACTGCCGAGATGTCTTTGCTTGCCCCCGTGGAAGATTTGAAAAAATCCCCTCGTTTAGAGTTGTCGGTGTTTCGAGATTAATCGTTTTGCCCAATTGCATAAGAGTTACTTTTCATTTGCGGTTTTACATGTGTTTGCCAATCTGCAGTATTTTTGAATTTTTTTTTTCTGGAACGTATTCTGATTATTTAGCACAGGATTCAATTCAATATTGTCGTGATTGCTACATTGTAGCCTCCTGCGTTTTAAAAATATGAATTATGCATGTTTGCTTCTACGTATACAATTGTCTCCTTACAATTTTTAAGTTGAACAATTTAGAAGCTCTCTGGGGTTTCTTATAAGAGCAAATTTTTGTGGTTTGTTAATATGAATAAGTGCAGCAGAAATGAAATTTCTAAGAAAAATAGAGGAAAAAACGAGGAAGGATAAAATTAGGAACGAATCTTCAGGGAGCAGTTAAAGATAAAACCGGTAATAAAAAAAGTACACATTAACAGAATGCCAAAGGAAACAAAAACACAAGGCAGGAACACAAGAGGCAAACCTAAAAAAACATAGCAAGAAGGAGTAAAGCAAGTGGTATCGGGGAGAAACATTCGATGGGAAGAAATTAAAAAGTTAGCTTAGAACAGAAAGGGGTGGAAAGCCAAAATCAACTCAATTTTTTAGTTTTACACCTAACAGTAGAAAGACGTCGAATTAAGTAAGTAAGTAAGAACACTAATTAAACTTAGTAACTAAAATAGTAATTTATTATACAAGACGATAAAGTAAAATTTTATCCACAAGTGAATCGTTTAACGTCGAGACGTTAATGATTCAAGAATGGATAGTAATAACTTTATCGTCGTGTATAATACAAAATTTTTTTCTATAGCAAGAACTTTAACAATTTCAAAAGAAAATAAGGACAGTCAATCACATGTTAAAATCTCAGTAGCTAGATTGGGTTGCGAGGATAATACGAAGCTGTAATATTTAATTTAAATAAAAGTTAGATAATTCACGTCTGGGAAAAAACGCGCTTTCTACGATACCAAAATCGTGACAGAAATAATGAATTATTCGCTAGAGGAGAGAAATTTATCTAGGGAGTTTTTATTATGACTGAGCAACAAGAGCTCACGATTATGTCAAATTCGAGGTTATCAGGTTAGGTTTTGCGTCAGTTTTGACACAAACTGTTGCAAAACCTAACCTGCTAATCTCGAATTTGACATAATTGTGAGCTCTTGCTGCTGCTAGACTTACAGTGCCACCAACTTTAAAATTTACCATAGGCTACTAATTTTAAAATAATTGTAACTAAAATGTCAGTAAATTACGTTTTAAAAAAAACAGGTTTGTAGTTTTAAATCTTCCTGCAACATGAAAAAAATAGTATATGCAACTCGGAGAGAATGCTATTTTGCTTCACTGCAATTTCTCTCCCTCATTGCATAATCTACTATTATTTATCCTTGATGTTAAAGTAACACTTGAACTTTTGTTTTGAGTCGATTAAAGCCAGTGATTTTGAAGGATATAGATACAAACACACGGTTCACCGAATGTGCCAACATAACCAAGACATACATTTTTGGTGCCATCTCTTTCTCAAGCAAAAGAATGTATATGTATTTATCTTTGTGGTAATTGCGCTGCCTACCTTGAAGCTAAGGCACCAAAATTTACATTGCCAAGACGTTATATGTCATACCGACGTCCAGACACCTTATATTTTCAATTAATATCATAGTAATCAGCACATCTTACCCATTCTAGACAGTTTCTATAGGGTCTCTCAAGTTTTTCTGTGTTGGTTTTTATAGAAATTTTTATTTAAAGGTTGTTATGTCACGCGCCTCGCCTGTGTTGATTAATAAAAATTGCGAAGCGTAATTTTTTAATCAACATAGGCGATGCTCACACACGATACACTTCAGCAACATGACTATAATTTGCAAGAGTTCTTCGCAATTTAAATGTTTTTTCTAGGAACTAGACGAATGTACAGTCGTGTGCAAATAAATCTGGGACAGTGTTTTTTTCACATGCAGATTCAGTTAAGAATTGAAGAATATCTCCATGGATTTCCTGCTATCAGAAAGAGTTACATTAAACTTTAACAGGTACTGAAACCCGTAACTCTTTCTGATAAGACGAAATCCATGGAGATATTCTTCAATTCTTAACTGAATCTGCATGTAAAAAAACAGTGTCCCCGATTTATTTGCACACGACTGTACTTCTTTGCAATATAGCAACTTCATGTAAAACACT
>CALNHX010010804.1:0-37194 GCA_940337035.1 Agriotes lineatus | reverse complement strand
GCTCAAATATGGGATAGATCAATAATAACACCAGCTGACATTCGGAATTAAATATGTTTTTAACTATGTACATTAATGAATAAAAATTACATGTATATTACGTAAAGTACACGGTTGTTAGCAAGGGGATGCTTGAGTCGCTGAACGGGGCTGCAACCTAAGTCGCATGGAAGTATCAGTGACTCGCTGGGCACGCTCTCCTAGTGCGCACGCCAAGTCCCTGGCCGGTGATACAAAATAGGTCGATTCTGCTGGAAGCGGCTGTAGGTCTTTTGCAACAGTTGAAATAACCAATTGTTTACAACAATGGCAGCTGTAAATACTTCAAATTAAAAGTACGGTTCTACAGGTTACCTGGGTGTAGCTGGCTGTTTAAGCACAGCCGGGAGAACGGTGAACGGGTCCGGCTTCTAGCGGAGAAATTTTACAGTGGCCGAGGTTCGAATCTCGAAGCGGCGTGGCGGTAACCTCAGAGTTCCGTTATTGAAACGCGGAGTTCTGGAACTGGGATGCCTCCACGTACGGGCTTTCGGGGTGCAGGCAGCTGGTTTTACAGATGAGTGCCTTATCTCGAGATCTTCAGGTGTCGGTTACTAGCAAACGGTTGCAGATGTAGAAAATCTCGGAGTGCTTTGACGCCAACAAAGATTAGATTTGTTGAAACGCAGTCTTCTTAAATGTAATTAAACTTTACGCTCTGGCTTTGGGCGATTATGGACAAGACAGTAGCGGCGATCTTATTCGGCGGATTACGGGAAAATTAGCTTACAGGTGCCGCGGTCTCGGCTTGTAATTAACGGCGATCTGGTTATACACCATAAGGACCTTTGTAATTGATTTCCCTTTACTTAGACAGTAACGGTGTCAGCGTAAAGGGGAGTCATTTCAGGTAAGGCAGGAAAGGATCTCGAGAGGGATCTCAGGTTATCTAGGTTCTATCAGGTTCTGCTCGGTTCTGCCCTGTGTTCCGTTATATACGGTTCGCTACCTTTTGTCGGCGTACGGAGTCCCTACTCCATTGGTGGGGGAAAACACTCTTGTGTAAGTTTTAAGCGGATCGCGCATCGGCTGCCGGCTTCCGTTATCATCTTTTAACGCGGTGGCTAGATGCAAATTCCAAATACTCTTTAAGTATCCGTAGAATTTAAATTCAAGAGCTAAACGTTACAATGTTACAAATGAGAAAATCAGACAGACAACTAAGGTCAAAGACGTTATAACTCGTAGAGCGGAGCTCAAATGGAGTTGGGTTGGACATGTAGCTCGACAGGACGAACATCGATAGACAAAACATATAATACAGTGGAAATCCCGACTGTATAAGAGGAGCGTTGCAAGATCTCAGGGACGCTGGATTGATAACATCAAAAATAAAACGGGAAGAAGTTGGCACCAATTGGCACAAGATAATATAGCATGGAGGAAACAAGGGGAGGCCTATGACCAGGAGTGGACTATTAGGAGCTGTTGAAAGAAGAAGAAGAAGAAATTAAACAAAATAATGATAAAAATAAATAGATACGGCTACCGTCAGAACTTGAAAGGGTATGGCAGTCCTTTTCTTCCGCAGTCAAGTTATTCAAGCCCTACTGAAATCGCTAGTTGCTGGTATCGGTTGGTGAAGCTGGCTTGCTAGCGCGAACTACAAATTCACCTGACCAGCCTGACGGGGCCAACCGTCCGGGGAGCTAACATACGGTTGTACAAATATCCAGAGGAATTCGTAATGCCATGCATAACGGGCCGCCAGCCTCGGAGCAGGAGTCCAATCGGCAATCGAGTTGGCGCTGGTAAAAAGCTGCCTAGTCGTTACATGTGGACGTCAGAACAAGAGGTTACATGATGCGACTGCATATTGTGTGTCGTGTGAGGCGCGCCCGTTGCTAAACTTTATGTCCCAGCAGAATCTTACGGACCAGGTGTCCTACCTCAAAAGACAGATACCCCAGCAGCGTATCGAACAGCCAGGGATGGAAGGCGAGAGATGTTCAACCTCCTGAGAGAGATCTCTTGACAGACTTTAACGTTGCCCTGGAAACTATCGAGCACCGCAACATTAAAGTATGTCGAAAGTGTATACCGAGAGCCGAATACCTGGCTCAGATGGATGGCATCTTGTGAAACTATTTGACTCCCAACGATAATTTGCTGGACGTTATGTGCTGTATACGTAGCGACCACTGTTCTTTGTCCCACACCCAAAACCGTATAATGCGTGTTTAAGGACGAAAGCGTATAAAGCAGTTGAAGAAAAGGGTAACGGTTGTAAGACGAGAAGCATTGAGACTTCAATGTGTGATGGATGTTTTAAGGGGCAATATACGCTCAACTCCAAAATGTAAACATCTTATCAACAATTTTTGAGCGAAACACCACATAGTGAACCTGTCTAATTTAATGCTCCTCAAGCGAATATCTTTGGATAAGGTCCCAGCTCTATCTGCAGCTAAGAGAAAGCTAGGTAACAAGTTAGGTGGTTTAAGGAGAATAACATCTTCAACTCCAATCCGTTTGTCGTGTTTCGATCGAAAGTCGAAACTCCACGCAATCCACCATCAGCTAACGGGCTGAACATTGTTGGAAGAGGATCTATGAAAACGCTATCTTCGTGCAACAAACTCCAGTGCTGACACAGTTCCAGGAATACTGCGAAGAACATCTTCCGCAACCTAGAGACTGATCTCCAGCAACGAACGGAGAGATAACGGGAGCTCTCAGAGGGCAACGCAATTTCTCCGCACCAGGAATAGACGCCGTCAACAACTTATGGTGGAAGTTATTTTCGTCAATACATTCTCATCTCGCTCGAGTGTTTACCAATTATATTTCGGACAACAAGTCCCAATTTATTTATCCCCAAAGCCGAGGTCTAGGCCTCATAACTTACTTACATGAACACGTTGTGTAAGATCTTCTCCTGTGTTGTAACGCCCCATTTCATTTGTGCGTTACTTTTACGATGCGCTGCTGGTTGCAGTTCGCATCTTTAATATTATTACCCCGCGAGCTCCTCTTTTAGCCTGGAGTAAAACTTTAGTTTTTTCGAAAAAACGCACGACCTTCGATAATAAGGTACCTGGAAAGAGATTCTTGGCGATGCATTCTTCAATTGCAAGTGTTTGTCGAAGGCGGTTGTGTTCGACGACAAATTTAAGCCTCCTGTGGAATTTGAATGGCTTAATCTAGTAGGCTGTTTCCTAGCCGTAATTTTGTTTTTGTTAACAATTGAGGCGTCCTTTCGAAACGCAAGTGAGGCCGACTTCCATCTCTTGTGAGATTTTTCTTTTAAGTTTATTGTTTCTGTACTCATTCAGTGTAATTGGGTTTGTTGTTGCCACCCCCACGACTTAATGTTCTCTGATTTGGGCATGCAGTCCTGACAGCGGCTGTATTGGGATTTTCTCGTACTCCGGCAGGTCGTATTTTGGATGTACGACTGCACAGATAATTTATCCAGGAACGCCGAGTCCTGCAAATACATTCCCGAGTGATCGCTTCCGAGGGCGTTTGTGAAATCGTCGTAAAAATAGTAACTACATGCAACTTAAATTTCAGCGTTGTATTGCGTGTTTTTAATGAGATCGCCTTCGAATAGAATAAACCGCAGACGTTAATGTAATACGTACATTTTCACATAGGGATAGATGAAATTGTGTATGTAGCCCGTAAAGAAACCTCACGCAGTGTATCCTTACACAGCCGGAATACAGTAATTGCAATTTATACAGTTTTATGCCGGTCGAAGTGAGCTACGTTTCATGAAATTGGCTGTATGGTTGCATAGCATCCAGATGTAATTCTTTTAATTTGTTTGTTTTTGCCACATGTGTGATGTTGAATTTTACTTGTGTCATTTTGATTGTGTTTGACTTTAAATGTAATTAATATATGCGCAGTGGAGCGCCAGGTTTTACCTGAGTTGTTTTAATAATATTATTTTATAAATCATGATTGGTAATTGTTTGAATATTAAAAGTCTGTTTACTATTACTGGTTTATATATTTCTTTTTGAGTATTTGTGCTACGACCCTTCATGAACCTGTTTGTTTCGTTTTGAAGATTTATATTGAAGTTAGAGGCATCCAAGGTGGGCAGTGATTTGTTTTGATAGCTAGATTTAGTTTTATGTTGTGTTTAACGACTGGCGCCGATTTTGTATTAAACTTTTTATAATTTTTTGTAACCTTAGGAATTGCTGCCTGGTTCTTATTCACGCCATATTCTACGGAGAGTTAGAGCTAACTAGGGTTGTAGTCACTCCTCGTTTAAGAGTGGGGTACAGCATGTGGTACGAGCTTATCCTGATCTTCATTAAACCCGTTTGGGAGAACATCTATGAACAAGAAGGATCGAAGCGAGGCCTCTGGGGTTGTAAAGACAGCTTGCTTAGACCGGTGTGTCGGCCGTGATGTCCATGGCGAATCAGTTAATCATTCGCTTCGAGTGGATCACATTTTAACGCAGCCTATTTCAACGAGATTTCTTGAGCGTAATTATTTTTGCACCTCGTTATTACCGCTTTCGATAAATCTCAGGAAAGGCAACGGTGACTTGACGGGACCGCCCAATAGGCGCCAGCATAAACTCACGCATTTACGCTCTATGGATGACTTAAAACTCTATGCTGGAAGTAAAAGCTTTCTTGACACCGTCTCTGCGTACACTAATGCCATTGGCATAAGGTTGGGCCTGGACAAATGCGCTGTGTTTTATTTGACCAGTGGAAAACAAACAGGTGAAGGTGAAGATATTTATCTGGTCGATGGAAACATTGTGAGACATCTAGATGTAGGCGAATCTTGTAAACTTTTGAGTATTCAACAAAGTTGCCTTCGCTGTCAAAAAGATTTTCCGCAGCAAGTATAAACCGCGCCTCTGTTGATCTGGCATTCGTAGTTGTCTGGTAAGACTAAAAGGTGCTATGAAAATGCCCTGTGCTCGTGTACTTATTATGAAATGGAGTGCCACTAAGTTGCAAACGCTCGATAAAGAGACTAGAAAGATCATAAACATGCACTGCAGTTTACACCACAAGTCCTCCGTCCAACGCATTTACCTCCATCATTAACTGGGGCAAAGGTTTATTAAATCTAGAGTACTTGCATGACCGCGGTGTCCTGAATTTTTGTACCAGTATGTTAAAGAGCAATAAGCAGCTTATGATGCTCATTAATCATGTGAGCAAGCTGGAAACGGAACTTTTCTTTTTCAAGCGGCCCGCAGAGCTGCAGTAAAGCTCGGACTTCTCGACCTCTCACCAGATTGGCAACTTACTAACGGTAATTTCAATGCAGATTAGCGGGCGCCAACCGTCATTTCGAAAATCACGAAGGCAGAAGTAGATTTTCTAAAGGAAGAACATATGTGAAAGGCGATACTTCCCGTTCTTTCGACATGTGGAGCGAGAGATTTTCTCCGCCAAGCTCAGGTTTGCCATTTTGAAGTCGACCAGTTTGACGTCCGATACGCTTTTGTGCTTTTGTATGGAAACATTGTCTTTCAGTAAAATATTCCTACTTTCTGTTGAGCGGGTAAGGTTCATCCTGAGACACTGATGCATATTCTTTCAGCTTGCCCTACATGCGCAGTGTCATTATACACCCATTGGCACAATGTAGCCCTGAGGATAGTCTACTATTATCTTCGACATGTTTACGGTGTTGATATTAATCCTGTCATACCATATAACTACGTGTAACTAGAGTTCGTGATAGAGAATTCCGAATGCCGTATTTATTGGATATATCGGATATAGTCCTGTTGGAAAGCGAGAAAAAATGTATTTATGTTATCGAACTGTCGTGCTCTGCGAAAAAATATTACAACTAAGGAAATTGAAAAACGTAAGAAGTACCGAACCTCTTGTCTGAGCTTGAGAGAATGTATCTAGTTCACGTGGTAAAATTGGAGTTTTCGGTAGAATGAAAACCGAACTAGTAATAATTCCGGCGTACCGATCAGTTTCCGCCTGTCTGACCTGCAGAGTATAAAAAGCGATGATTTTTGACACGCTTTATATCGCAAGGGCGCACCAGGTAGCGTAATCCACAGTCGAACATCAGCAGGGTGGGGTTGTGGCCGTGTGAAAGGGCCTTGCAGGTAACTTCCCGATATGACATGCTTCGGCAGTGAAGAGGGAGGAGTCTGTAAGTGATTTTGGAACTTTCCAACCCGAGTGACTGGGTTCCGTCCCATCCCAGGAGTGATCGTGGAAAGGTATTCGAAAGAAAGCAGCTGTCATCGGAAATAATAGTAATAATATTATTGAATATGTTAATGCAAATTTATATTCAGAACATTTTACTACAAAGCTCTGCAAATGTGAAATTAATTTATAATAAAAGTAGTAGTTAGAACTGGGATTCTCCTGATATATCTATATATAAATTATGAACGATATAGGATTCTGAAATTACCTAGGTATGTATATTATTATGTAATGGCTATATTATTATTATTATTATTATTAGAGAAGATACAGAGCAGAGAATGAATCTATCATTGCTCAAAAATTAGTAAAAGGTATGTGATTGAAAACATATACAGAATGAACACAATTTATACAGTAATAAAATTAAAATAAGATTGATATTAAGTACTTAATAATTCGTCAATAAACGACTTGAACTGGTTGACATCACTGGCAGCAACCACTTCATGGGGTAAGGAATTCCAAGAGTGAAACACTCTGTTTGTAAGAAAGAATTGCCGCTGGGTTGTTATGAAGGGCTCCTTTCTTAGCTTCCACTCGTGACCCCGTAGGTGTGTAGATGTTGCAAGTTGGAAAAGATGACGAATTGGAGATTCGTCGTTGTGAAACGCCTTGTAGACGGTTATTAGATCGCCTCTCTGCTGACGAAATAGTAGTGTTGGAAGATGCAGGATAGCGAGTCTTTCTGCGTACGAGGGTCTATTTCGGTCGAAAGGTAATCTTGAAGCACGTCGCTGTACATTTTCGAGTCGGTCACGGTCGCGCAGTAATACAGGGTACCACACAGAGTTTGCAAATTCTAAGATCGGACGTACATATAACTTGTAAAGTTTTTTAAATGTAGTACAATCAAGATGTTCAAATGTTTTGGAAAGTAAATATAACATAGTGTTTGATTTCTTGACAATCTGACAGATATGATCACTCCACGATAAGTTCGCAGTTATGACAACACCAAGATCACAATAACTGTCTTTGCTGCTTAGCACGTTGTTATTTATTTTATAGGTATGCCTAGGGTTATTTTTCCCTAAATGCATAACTACACATTTGGAAACGTTAAGAGGGAGAAGCCATTCTTCCGTCCAATCAAAAATGCTGTTGAGGTCGTTTTGAATAGTGTGGAAGCTTGTTACGGGGTTGTTGTATATTTTTTTTTTATAAGCTACACGTTGGACTATCCATATATTTTATGAAATGTAATGCACCACTTTAAACTAGTCCTTTATTAATGCAATGCCCTTTCTAATTAAATAATAATTTATTTTTAAAATCAAGTTCTTTTATCTCAGGTGGTTCGCCAAATCAGGATCTGTATTAATTGAATTTGAATATTACAGTTAATGACATTTGCTGTCAAACCGATTTTCAAAACTCATCAAGCCAGGTATTGACAATTGTATATTATCTTAACACACATATTAAACAATTTTCCTAAGTAAGTAATAAATCAAGTCTATTTGAACACCTTCTTGTACTAATTGTTATTTAAAAAACTTTCATTAACTCTTTACACAAACCTTAATACTTCCTCTTGCTTTTCCTGCCAAACTCCAACCAACAATGGATCCCAATATCGTAAGACTGCAAAACTTACTGCTCACTTCTCAAACAGTGGCACCCAGGATGGCACGTGAACCCCTTTGACTCCATCCATCCAGAATATCACCCGCACTGCTTACAGAATCCAATCCTCCCTCCTTGCAAACGTCACCATCAAAGCATTCAACCTCTGGTAAGTTCCAATCTTATGAAGTTCCAAATCTAACCTTGTTCCTTTTTATAGCTATTCCGATGTCTACAGCAACACTTACAACTTATCCAAATCAATTAGTTACTTGTAAGAATCTCCAATAATATCTTGTATACTCTCCAATCCGAATGTATTCAATTAATATAACCTTCTGTATGTTTATTTTCAATTGACTGTACTTGTATAATCTCTTGACCGATTATGTACCTCCATAAGTTCCAATTAACATTTTCATTTTATCTCATCACTCAGATTTGCTTAAGACCCTTTTTAAATTTGTATTTACCAAAATAATACAAATTTAGGCATAACTTTCTAGTTTTATTTACAAAATGCTTTAATTCAGAAAATACATGTCTGTTTTTATGAGTTGTTTATATAACTAACTTAAACAAAATTTTCATTTATGTTAGATATAATTCTTATTGCACACTTATTTATTTTAAAAATTCCTATTATTACATGCTATTAATTATTATCATTCTAACAAATACATTTGTCAATTGTAACCTTGGCTTGCACGTTATCAAAATTTTCTGTAACCATTAAATTAGTATTCAATTAATATCAAAATCTCCTCTCTCATTGTCTCAATTAAATTTATTTATAATGTTTAAAATTTAACACCCATCAAGATTTAATTATAGCAGTCTTCCAAATTTATTGGTTTTAAATATTTCTTTATTGTATTTGATTACACTGCCTCATGTATCATAACAATATATACATCGATGTGTCATATATCAATGTAATCGATATATGTCACTATGCCACCATATTCTTTACACAGATACAGTCGATATTTACAAATATCTACTTGTCGATATAGTTCATATTATATTCGATAATTCAATATGTTCGATACATCAGTGATATCGTTATATCTAAGTTATATGGTATGTTTGCGATATTGAAAATTTTGATATTTTTTCATAACCGTTCACCCGTAGTAGTAGTGGAGTATGTTTATTTTGCTAGCATATGTAATTCTAATAAGTTCTACCATTTTTAATTACACTCACGTTTTTGCGGTTTCATGTAGTATTCAGTAATAGTGTTACAAGATTCTCTTAGTATATTTGGAAATACTATACTGACTTAAGGGATGCTTCCAAGCAACGCTAATAAGTTTTTCTCGAAAAGGAAGGAACGCAGGTTAGTAGTAGTCGAGTAGTATTCTATTAAAGTATATCATAATATCTAATACCACAGTGCACTTAGTAAAAGAATAAAATTGTTTGTGCCAAGACGAGGTTCTATAATCCACTCTAAGGACAATAATCATCATTTTCACGTATGGCTTACAACGGGGGGCACCAATATACAGAAAGTAACCATAAAAATGTTTTGCTGGCTTTTAAAAACAAGTCGAAGCAGTTTAAAATGAAGAGGATTATTCCATCCTCTTAGAATTGAAGTAGGGTTTTGTCAAAGTTGGGAAGTAGAAACGGTCTACGTTTACAAACGCGTGCAGTGATCTTTGAAGTTTATATACTGATAAATCTGATTATTTAATGTAAATTTAGTATTATTGGCTTTTACAAACAAATCACACTTATATATAAGTAAATCAGTAAGTGTTAAATTTTTTGTTTTTAAATACTTCTTGGCAAGATTGTCTTGGTTGCAAATTAAATATTAAACGCATATTTTTTTAATAAATGCAAAAGGTTTTTTGCATATTTACTATTACATTAATTCGACAGCACCAGCTTTTAAGTAGCAACGGTATTTATTTTTCTATTAAACCGAATAAAATTATTAAAAAATTAAGTGTAGGTATTTTTTACTAAAAATTTTGGTACTTTTTAATGTAGTTAACTTCGTGGAACAGTATGCGATGTGAACGTGGTACGTTACAAAAGAAAGTGAGAGATATTGGTTAGCATCTCGTACCTGAATGTACAAGACCTTCACACAGCGAATCACGAACACCGTCGAAAGCGAATAAGTACTATTGTGTACCGAAGCGAGCTGCGTCTAAAGTATATGCATTTGAATCATCGCATTATGCCAGAACTACCCTAAAGTGGTTAGAAGCTCACCATATACCAAATGTCGCTAGAAATGATAACTCCGAAATGTCTCCCAGGCAAGGCCAATTTAAACTTTTTGGGGTCTGTTGGCAGGAAAGATGTATGATAATGGTTGGGAAGCCCGAAATCAACAACATTTGCGGCATAGAATTTCCCAAATAAATACAGAAGTGAACTTAGAAAGTGTCCAGATGCCGATGCGACACGTAAGACAGAAACTTCGTCTTATTGAGCATAGAAGACACTGGCATCAATATAGCAACTAGGTGTGTAAGTATAAGATCAGTTAGTTATTGTTTTGTTATGGTTACTTAATAAAGGTTTCTTAAATTTAAATAATATTTTTCTATAAGTTTTTCCAAAAACTTATGTAACAGATGACAATGATCGCCTGGTATATGATACGGGTTTAGAGGCTGGCGCTTTACGCGCTTGCGTCTGTCAGTAGAATGCTCAATTGTTAACACAGCCTAAAATTTGTGCCCTGTTGGCATATCAGACCCTCACCATGTTAGCTATATTGTAACCAAGTTTAATAAAGTTGGGAATAAACTATTATCCTATAATTGGGAAGATCTGTTGGACTTAGCCGATCCTAACTCGATGTGGGAAAAATTTTACGATATCGTTCGCAAGTCAATTGACTCAATAGTAAGACGAAAGTCGTTTTTAAAAACCATTTAAAACCCTGGATTCATGGCGAGATTATGTCTTTGATCAAATACAAATCCAGTCTATGGAAAAAATTTTAATTCACCAAAAATATAAATGTCTACATCACATATCGTCGTTTTTCGAACCAGGTTAGTTCTGCCATTAAAGCTGCCAAACGCACCTACAAAGAAAGCATTGCTAATAGTAATAACTCTAAACAATTTTATAAGTACGTAAGAACATGTATGAAATCTAAGGTGTTAGTGCCACTTTTAAAAATGAATAATGGCCAAATGTGTTCTAACAATGAAGAGACATCAGAAATTCTGGCTGAAATATTTTCACAAGTATCTGCTCGTGAGCCAAATGGAAACATCCCCGCAGTCCTTTCAAACTGGGTGAATTCTACCCTTGATGTTATTAACTTTTCATCCGAAATTGTTGAAAAGCAGTTGCAGAAATTAAAACTCTATTCTGCTCTAGGGCTTGATAGCTTGTCTACCTATCTTCTAAAAAAATGATCCGCTGCAGTATGCACTCCACTTTCGATAATCCTCCAGTCCTCGTTCGACAATCATTGCTTGCCCTCAGTATGGAAATCAGCGTCAGTATCAGCTATATTTAAAAAAGAGTGACAAGCTGAACCCAAATAAGTATAGACCTATAAGCCTGGTCCCAATTGTGTGCAAGGTTATGGAATCTATAATCGTTGAAAAGATGTCTGCTTTTCTTCTAACGAAGAATGTTATTCCCAACGAACAACACAGTTTTTTATGCGGCCTAAACTGAATCATGTTGGAATACGTGGCAATCTTTTATTTACTTTGGATTCAAGATCTTCTGACCGACAGAACTTTCACCGTCCGGGTAGGTGACTCCTTTTCTACTCCTAAAAACGGCCTTAGTGGTGTCCCACAAGGATTGGTTTTGGGTCCAGTGTTATTTTTGGTTTATATCTCAGACTTACCACTACATATCTATTCAAAAAGGTAATTTTTCGCCGATGACACAAAAATATACGCAAATCCTTTTACGCATTACCTCCAGCTCCAGAATGATTTGACTTCTATTATAAGGTGGTGTCACGAATGGCTACTCTCTGTGAACAGTGAAAAGTACACTGACCATGGTGTTCAAATAAACAAGAACCTTACCTGGTCCGGTCATGTTATAGAGGCATGTAAACGTGTGAAAGAAAGCTTTTTCTGCTAAAGTAGTGTCGTATCCGTTTTTTATTAAACTATACAAAACTTTTGTGAGACCTCATTTTGAATACGTGGGTGCGGTCTGGTATTCTGATCGGGTTGCGGATCAAATCCATCTTGAGAGCGTACAGAGGTACTCTACTCGCATCCCTTTTAGAAGATTAAGACCATTCGACGAAGAGAGACTATTTATGGCGCATTGTTACCTAACTCTGACTATAAAATAAGGAGTAGCAAAGGCTACCGGATTCTCAGCCGGAGCTGGTCGTGGGTCGAACAAAAGACTTAAAGCGTAAGCTGAAACGATGAGTAAATTATGGGCGCCAAGTAGCAGGTGACCCAGCACTTTGCTAATCATCAAACAAGACACTACGGAAGGTGCTAATAAGCAATCCTGAAGATTAGAGATAGCGACAAGGACACACAAATCAAATTCGCAGGCATAAGTAACGAGCATATATAATTTAATAAAATATTTAACAATGCTCGGTAGTATATCACAACAACGACAGATATCACAAACCAGATTTCATATACCAAGATAGTAAAATTTATCACAGATTGAACTCACCAGTTTAAATAAATACAGTAGTCGAAGATCGTAGCAATTCGCATGTATGACCAAACGCGTCTCAAATTTAAGCGGTAGTTAAGGTATTGTTTTGTTTGTCAAGTTGAAATCAGCGCTAAACACTCAGTTGCAAAAATACATAACTGTACTAGTAATCAATTGTACACAAATCCAATTATTACCCAAGATCTTGGTTTATAGGGGCCCAAAATTACCCGAAACACGCTAATTAAATCTCGCCCTAAAGGGGCATAATTGCTTAAACAACGATCGGACTGATTTCGCTAATTTCTTGCAAAATGGGGCCGCACTAAGCCAAGTTCAACTGAACTGACGGATCTCTCCACTGAGATCGAGTCTAAAATAAGGCGTATGCAAGAATTGCTTCACAAAATTTACATAAGGGAAACCTTATCGTCCCTATGCATCTACATTAGACACAGCCACTCTAATGGAGGCTTGAAATGTCAAAGTTGCAAATATTAAGATGTTAAACTACAAAATAGGTTTACTTTAAACTGCAGGTGAGTTATCACAACATTAAAGTAAGTAAATTAATTAACTTATCAAAATCTGGCCGTAGCCCCAGCGCTACAATGAATAATAATTAAACACACATTAAAATGAGGCCTATAACACAGGTTAAGTTGGTCGAGCTCAAAACTGCACAAGAACGCTTAAGGAATTGCAAAGACAACAGACCTTGACTGCACCAGGTGACGAACGTGCCAAATCGGAGGCCTGCTGCACGATGTCGAGGAAGCCAGGTGATTCAACGGGCTTTACTGCAGGTAACGTAGAGATCTCGGGCCAGTAAATCTGCTAGCCTGTTTTAGGGACTGGAAATCTCCCAAACTCACAGCCAGCCGACTGCAGCAGCTGCCTGGAGAAAGTGCTCTCCAAGAGAGGCCAAATCCATCAACCAAACGCCTCGAAAAGCTCTGCGCCACCATGTACAAAGCTCGCAGCACACCAACAGAGATGCGTTAGTTCATACTAAAGGACTGCTTCCTAATCTGAGTGCGTTCACCGCCCGTACCAAAAGGGGAGCTGAGTGCGTTCACCGCCTGTACCAAAGGGGAGCTAAAAGGGACAACATTCCGCCTTAGAAATATAACCAATAATTGTCAAAATAGCATAGCGTTAGGTGTTCTGCTCCGAATCGCCCAAGTAATTACATGTGCTTGTCAGATGAATTCCGGACAAAAGTCCGTGCTTGAAATGTATCACAACAAAAACCTCGGGGACGTCTCCCGGACAAAATTCACACCAAAATATACATTTTCATGCTAGGATGAGCGTGACAAAACCGAATTACAAATATTCGTGCATCGATTAACCAAAGATGCTTTTCACCACATCCATCTTCTGACAAGTCAAAATGGCTAATGATAATTGACAGCTAGGCCCAGAATTCCAAATTTGCAGAAAAATCGCATCTGCAACCAACATAGCACGCGTACAACGTGAGGCCTAACCTGCAGTGACTTTACTTGAGGAAATGGGTAACTGAAATTAGGCTATTTAAAGTAAGTTAGTTCTAGGATTAGTCCGATATAGGGTAAATAGTTAGAGCGAAATGTGCAAAGTGCCTTGAATTAGGCAAGGATAAGGCAAATCGTTAAATTAATACGAAAAGTGACTTTTGGCCCATAACAGCATCTTCCTTCATTTTCCAACTGAAGACTGGGAGGTGATCTAATAGTCACGTACAAAATTCTACGCAATGTGTTCCCAATTGACCTTTCGTATCTCTATATCTTGAACAAAGACAATCGACTGGATGGTCATGAGTTTAAATTACGAAAATTTTCAAGACTAGGACAAGACGCCCATTAATGGGCGTCCATCCATCGCCCTCTAGGGGTAAATTTAAGTTCAAATTTATGCACCAATATGAACTTCTGTATATATTTTTCCCTACAAAACAATTCAATTTTTATAATGGTCTCCTAGAGATGTGGTTAATCGCTTAACTTAAATTTAATTCATGTTATGATATTTGTTACATTCTTATTGATTGCCTTTCAAAGTTTTATAACTTTAATTTGCCCTTCAGGCCCCAAATGTTAAGAGCAACTTCATGTATCTTAACTATTGTTACCCTTACGTCTAATGATGACAATTTGTCGAAACTAGTCACGCACACATTATAACCGTTTAACCTTTTTAAGGTCCCGAGTGGTGTAGCTTGAACAAGCGTCCACGTTCAATCAGCAGAGTTAAGCAACGCTGTCTCTGGTCAGAACTTGGATGGGAGTTTCACGGCTGCATCTCTCGGCGCCTCGTGGTACGGCTATCACGAAAAAAAGTTGGTCCCGGCGGTCATACAACATCATGACAGTCGTTAGTGGGGTTGGAAGTCCTCATAACTGCACAGCGACGCCTATAATTGGCCTAACGGCTGTTGGCTGAGTGCGAATTAAATAAATAAATAAATAAATAAATAAATTTGTGGGGAAGACTTCAAGTTCTTCATTTACATTTATTAACTGAAAGCTTTATGTGTTCATCTAAAAAAATTATAATAGTACATTGTCTTCTATGTTTTATTATTTTGGAAGTAGTCTCTTGCCATTATTTATTAATAAGTTACAACTAACAATTCATTAAGTACACTCATTCAAAGTTAAACAAATTTTGAAGTGGATTAACTTTAACTCACACTTACCTTTGACATCTATGGCACTAGCTAATTCACAACTGAAAGATGTATGTATTCATCTAAAAAAAAATTGTAGTAATGTATTGTCGTCTATGTTTTTATTATTTTGGAAGTAGTCAATAAACATATTATAACTTTTTAACAAATTAAGTTAATAACAAAAACTAAACGATATTTACTTGTTTAAATAATGGGATTTTGTATGCCCAGACCCAGTTACCGCAAATGTTCAATATTGTCTTTTAATCCTTGTAGCGTTGTTGGTCGTCTTCTAAACACTAAATTTTTTAAATAACCCCACAGCCAGTAGTCCGCTGGGTTAAGATCAGGTTGTCTTGGTGGCCATCAATTTGTAAAATGTCTGCTTAAAACACGATCTTGAAAAACGTTAGTTAACAATTCGTTAACTGGTCGGAAAATGTGCGGAGGTGCTCGGTCCTGCATAAAAATCATGTTTTCGTTTCCGTGGTGCTCGTTTTGCAGCTGTGGAATAACATAATCTCTTAACATTTGCAGTATCGTTCACCGTTAACAGTTACAGATACGGCTTCTACATTCTGCATTTCCTCGAAGAAATACGGACCAATGATAAAATCAGCTGTAAAACCGCACCAAACGGTGACTTTCTTGTCATGAAGACCTTCTTGAACGATTTCTTGTGGATTTTCTGCAGACCAAATTCTACAGTTTTAAGTATTGACTCCACCATTCAGAGAAAAATGTGCCTCATCTGTCCATAAAATACGGGATAACCATTCGGGTTCAATTTCCATCTGAGCCAATAATTGCAAAGAAAAGTCGTACCTAGTAGCCAAATCTGCCTTCTTTAATTCAAACAGCATTTTCAGTTTATATGGATACATTTTTAGAATTTTGCATAAAATTTTCCAAACCGTGGTGTACGGCATTTGCAATCGCTTGGATATCGTATTTGCATTGCTGATTGCTAGTGGATTATATCTGGGTATGTCCTCATTTTCATGAAGAACCTCTGCAACTTGGACATCACTAATCCTTGGTCTTCCTAATCTCGAATTTTTGTATCAAATTGCGGTACGCTTTCATTTGACAGGGCCCCGCTCTCAAACCCATTCTCGTGTGAAATCTTCGTAATCCAGCAGTGTAATTTCTGCCGCATTCATAATAACACTGAACTAAACCAATTCTTGTTTGTAGATCCATGCTATTACAGTTTGAGTCGTTAGAACTTTACGTTTACTTGATTTTTAATTTGAAAATAAACTCCAAATTGAATGATTTTGTTTTGACACTCGTGTCAATAATTGTTATGACAACGCTTTTGTTTTCCATAGATACAATAAATACCATTCCTTAAACAAGTAGATTTTGTTTATGTTTTGTTGTTAGCTTGATTTGTTAAAAAGTTATAATAAGTTAAAGTATATCCCTTACTTTATGATAACCCTGTACTTGACCTATGTTACTTATACTGCTCAAGACTGAGCTATAAAAATAAATAACGTAGCTTATAATTTATGATGCACCAAAAGTTATATTCTGTAATTATAAGCAGTAATAATACACGAAATATATATACTGGTAAGTAGTACTATATTGTAATAATTATAAAATTTATCGCTTTGTTAGTATACACATATTGGTTTGCAAGCAAGGAGTTCAGCCAAGTCACTCAAGATCTGACTCAGGTTGTTATTGTACCCCGTGAACAAGGTGTGTTTGCTAGGGATTAAGAACCCACACAGATCGCCTAAGATTAAGCCGATGTTATCATGTGAACAAGGATATGCCTTAAACCCTTTCATTAAATTAGAATATCGAGAAACCCTGCACCTTTGCATCACAGAAATTAATAAATGAAATTTAGAGTTGGCAATAAACCTAAACAAGTGTCTCATAACCCATTAATAGTTATTTAATGATCTAGTGTACTAATAAAAACGATTATTTCCTTCATATCATGGTTTCTGTGAGTTTAATAATGACAAACATTCAAACGTCAAATTTTAACGCCGGTTAGAAACGTGTCAAAATTTAATCGCTTGTGAATAATTTTTCTGTCGACTGTATTTTTAATAAAATGGAGAAAATGTAGTTTTCAATTTTTATTAAATATCTATCATTTATTCACTGTTTCATTAACAACGATGAACACTGATTCACTGTTTGTTGATTGCTGATAGCATCGTTAGCAACTGACAAACAATTACATAGCAACACAAACCTAAACAATGGCAGCATCGGACGCCATTTTTTTTCCATCGCAGGTAAATCTCATTGATTGTCAGTTGAATAAAAATCCCAGTTGACATTTAGACTCGCCGTCCAGTGACCTGGCGCGACTGCGATGCGATTACGATGCAACTACGACATATCTACGATGCGATCGCGACTGAAACTCGTGTTATGCACTTCAAAGCAATTAATATAGCAGCTGAGCGTACTTCTGTATGCTACTCGTTTACTAGAGAAATACCCATTTGGGGCTTGTTGCTAATGATCTAATAATAAAGTTGAAAACAAGCTATGAAGTTTGGTTAAAAATATCAGAAATAAATTTTCACTAATAATATAAAATTTTTGGGGTACCTACAGTAATAATTATTTTTAATAGAAAATAGAAAATCTATCATTGATATTGACTGCGAGTTTCTTGTATATAATATGCAGCCAAATGTTATATCTTTAACAAGAAGAATAATTACATCTTGCATTTTATGAAGCAACTTCAACCCGACTAATCGCCTCACGATTGACATTGTCAGTCCCGAACAACTATTTTGTGGAAGTCGCATCCTGTTCGCATCGCAGTTGCTTCAGTGTACATAAACGCTTAGAGCGATCGCCACGCGATTATCGCTTATGAGTTTCTTGTCATTTGCGTCGTAATCGCGTCGTCTTAGTGAACGGACTGCCTTAATGGCAATAATAGTTCGTTTATTTTTAAATAAATCGTGCGTTTTTTGCGTTATCGTGACTGCAGGAGTCTATTTCATTTAATTACAACACTAGTATAGTCCAAAAAATATAACCAGTTTTAAACAAATCTAGTAACCACAAGTGTCGCTAGCTCATGGATTATTAGTGCCTATGCTAAAATCGTTTAATAATAAAAAAAAATAATACATGGTCGTTAATGAACGATTTTGTATGCATTTAGAGAAGATGTCCATAATACAAATATCAGGTTCAAAGGCACAATTACACCACCTATGCACAAAACGGCTTCCTTCGAACTTAGTTTCAATTACCAAATTTATGTAGTTTATAACTCATTGCCAACTGAATTAAAATCTGTTTCATTGTATTCTTTTAAAAAAACGTTTTAAGCAAATGTGTCAACTAATATTAAAAATGTCTTGTGTGCAGCACTACATTCAATGAAACCCTAACGCAAAATTGATTAATGTTTGCATTCTCTTTTTTTATTTATTCTTGTTTTGTTTTTTTTCTTATATCGTGCATCGTTTCACTCAAAATTTGTGTTAGGTAGTACCTACTACCTACCGTTCAAGGTTCAGTGGAGGAGCAACCTTTAGCTTGAACTGCGCCTTGGGAGTTCTAGTGGTTGCTGCTATTGATTTTGATTTCTCAATTATTTAATAAATAAAATTGCAGTTTATTCTTTTTTGTTTATTTATGTAACCGAAATGTACATCCAGTATGAAATAAAGACTATTATTATTATTATTATCTGATATTCTTTTATTCTTAGCTTTTGTCGGTTACTCCCTAGAGAGACGGGTGTTTATCAAGACTATCCAGTGATTCCATTCCTTTAGAAATAGTCGTACTATATTACATGTTTTGAGTATGATTCCTTTTTGAATGTGTTGGTGTATGAGTGGGTCTAGCTGGAGCTGTTTAAGATACTGTTTGAATGTCGAGAGTAGAAAGGGGCGAGAAACCCCCTCCACTTTTTATTTGATTCGCGGATTCGCGGTTTAATTCGCGGATTTCGCGGTTTTATTCGCGGATTGACCTAATTAATTTCGCGGATTGACCTAATTAATTTCGCGGATTGACCTAATTAATTTCGCGGTTTGATCTAATTAATTTCGCGGTTTGATCTAATTAATTTACATATGTGCTACTGATTAAATTACGCATTAGATTTTTTAATTTGCTTCTGGAATTACGCGTCGGACTTCGGCGGCCATCTTGGATTTCTGGCGGGAATATTTGAAATTTGAATTTTTTCCGATTTTTCTAAGTTTAATTTGTTGGATTTGAATTTCGCGGTGTGTCGGCCATCTTGGTGCGCGCGCACTTCTCACGGCGGTTGTTTTTAATTTTCGCGGAAATATTTGAAATTCAAACTGATAGATCTATTTCGCTCTTCGAAGCTGCTGTCTCTCTTGCATTCACTCGTGGAAATATTTAAATTTAAAAAATCTATTTGCGGCGGACCCGAGTGGGAATCGAACCCTAGTTTTCTGGTTAACAGTCTTAGCACCTTACCGCTGCGCTATCGAGGCGACTTGGAAATATAGGATTTGAACAAGACGTCATTTCGCAGCTGTGCCGTCACACCGTTCGAGTTGAAACAAACTATTTTTCAAAAATTTATATTATGAGAATAGGGAATGTTTAACATATTGTGTTTACAGGCAGATGCAATTTTAAAAAATATATTTGTATAATTTTATAATTTGCAATATAGCCATTGTCCCAAGTTTCTGGTTAATTTCCATTCGCGCAGTGGTTAATTTCCATTCGACCGCAGAAAATTTGAAAAGCTATATGAAATAATTAATTTTATAATTAAAACAGCGAAATCCGCGAATAAATCAGCGAATCCGCTATAATTACTTCATTTTATATAGCGAAAGCTGATTCATAAATTTGACCGTTGTAAACTTTTAAAACAGGTCGAGACATGTGTTTTGTTCATTTAAACAACCTTGGTGGCGAGGCTCCTTTGTTTGTTGCAGTGAAACGTAACGGTTTGCCCTCCAGCGCTTTCGCGAACCGCTTTCTCCTGCCTAAATCACTACAAGACGAGCATACCTCGTTCATTCCGACACATTCCTCACCTGAAGACGCATCGTAGTGCAAGTGCCAGCTATCTTTTGAAAGCGTGAGTGTAAGTGCTATAGTGATTGTTTTGTGCTTTTTTCATCTGCAACGATGAACACATCCGAGTTAACTGCCTATCAAATTCTTGATTATTCCAAGAACGGGCTATATACAAATGAGGAATTTGTTTTACTAGCCTTTAAAATAATTCAGCATAAACTAACTAACGAGGGCGTAGTTCTGGAACCGTCGTATTTTCATACTTATTTCGAATTATGTCAAGCCGTGGGGAAAATTCGTGCCAAGCAGTCGTTTGCCTCCCTATCGGTAAGTAAAAATATATTTCCTATTTTTAGAAAATTATTAAATGTGCGAAAGTTTCCTACATTTTGCAGCAACAATTCTGAAAACCTATTAGTTTAAAACTCATTTGTCGTTAGTCGATTTAAAATAGCACATAGGTGTCGTTACTTAAATAATACTCATATAAATTACAATTTTGCAGGATGGAGCATCTACGTCGACGGGGCCTTCTGCTAAACGTGGTTTGGAAGACGATACGCGTCAATCGCCCCTGGTCATTTCATCGATAAATGTAAGTATACCCGACATTTTTATATTTAAATCGGTCATTAGAAAATTTTGATTCATGAAACTAAAATAAAACCCGTTTGGGCCATACAAGTAATTTTACGGTGAAGTGATTGTAACATACTTCTTTTTAATTTACAGCAGATGAATAATCCAAGGCCATCGACTTCGTCCGCCATGCTGGAGACCGTCCATGCGGGGCAGCAACGATCTACCCCAAGGACTTCTGCAATTGGCGATATGTTAGTACATGTAAGTTTTGCCGAACTATTTTTTAAATGTGCGAAAGTTTCTTACCTTTTGTAACAACAATTCTAAAACCTAGTAGTTTAAAACTCATTTGTCGTTATCCGTTTCAAATCATCACATAGGTGTCGTTACTTAAATAATACTCATATAAAACACAAATTACAGGATGGGCCATCTACGTCTACTGGTTCTAATAAACGTTGTTTGGACGAAGATACGCGTCAATCGCCCCTGGTCATTTCATCGAAAAATGTAAGTATAACCGTCATTTTTATATTTAAATCGGCCATTAGAAAATTTTGGTTTATGCAAGCTAAAATAAAAACCCGTTTGGGCCACACAAGTAATTTTACGGTGAAGTGATAGTAACATACTTCTTTTTTAATTTACAACAGATGAATAACCCAAAGCCATCGACCTCTGCGGACATGTTGGTTCTTGCAAAACCGTCGTCGGTGAAACAGCTTCAGTATATTACGTTGATGAGCGAAGGTCGCAAGATTATAAAGAAGTTCAACACTGAAGCTCTCACCTTGACCTTCAAATTCAATGAGATAGAGGCTGCGACGAGTAACCCTGTCATATGGCTTAATGTAAGTATAAAATATTGTGTATTGAAAACAACCACTCTAAATTTACGCCGCAAGTTATTTATTGATTTTAAATGGATTTATAGTTTATTTTTTAGTCACATGTTCTAAATTCATGGTTGTATAGCTCGGTTTTACAGATTTTGAAATTGATAGTTTAATATTTCAAACATTTGCAACGTTATATACTCAGTTAATATTTTGAAATATGGTGAGCTAGACGTTTTAACTTATTGAAACCCTTATTTACAGAATGCATTCGATGAGATCATCACGCATATCACCAAGGGAGCAGCAGCTTCTGATAAGATAGGTCTAGTTTTAAGGAACGATAATTTTGCAGACAAGCCGATAGGCATTTCTTTCCGCCGTGTTGACCAACTCAACGCCGGTGTTGTAATGTCGACCTTGGAGAAAATACTTCAATCTAACGCTAAGTTTTTTGCTCAAGATAAAATGACCTTGCATGTAAACCGTGTTACTTTGCCTGTTGGGTATGGAAAATCATATATCAGAATGACTGGCGTTAGTTTTGAGGAATTTTCTCGAAGGAAACGTGGTATATTAACTGTAAGGAATGATGATAATTACTGTCTTGCCCGAGCTCTTATTCTGGCCAAAGCTTGGGTAGATAATGACCCAGATCTGCGCTCCTTCAAAGCAGGTCATCCAATCCTGACACAGAAATGTTATGAGCTTTGTGAAAATGTCGGTGTTAATCTAATCAATGGAGCCACGCGAGAACACTTGGAACAATTCCAGTTGTATCTAGCTAATTACACCATTGTCGTTTATAATTCGCGTATTGGCGCCAGTAAATATTACGAGGGACCTAGGGGGCACAACAAAAAAGTGTTAAATTTATTATTAGAGGATCAGCATTACAATGTAATAACCAGTTTAACTTCGGCTTTTGCAACCACTTATTTCTGCGAATTTTGCTTAACCCGCACCAATAATAAGCAGAGACACAAAAATTGCCCTTATATTTGTCCTTGTTGCCATTCAAAACCGCCCTGTAACCTGTTTTTGGACCCAATCGCGTGTAATAATTGTAATAGGGATTTTCGTGGTCAGGAATGTTTTGACGAACATGTAAAGTCTTTGTGCAGCATTTTAAAAAGGTGTGGAGTGTGTCTCATGACATACTGGCAAAACAACAAGAAAGGTCATACGTGTGGTGTAAAATATTGCCATACCTGCGCGAAAGAAATGCCAACCCGCCATTTATGTTATATGGCAAAGAAAAAGAGTCCTAAATTGCCTAAAAAGTTTATTTTCGTTTTTTATGATTTTGAGGCACGACAGGAGACGGCTTTGGAAGGTGAACCTAATGTTTTTTTGCATGAGCCAAATTTATGCGTAGCCCAAAATGTCTGTAATACATGTATTAATCTTGACGATGTCACACAGGCTTGTAACATTTGCGGTCCTCGTCAACATGTGTTTAAAAATAACCCTGTACAAAGTTTGCTAGTTTATATATCTAAATTATCCAATATCGCCAACGTTTTTGCTCTCGCGCATAACATGAAAGGATATGACGGATCCTTTATCATGCAGCATATTGTAAAGCATCAGAAAAAGTGGGCCCCGAAAATTATTGCCACCGGCACAAAATTAATGTGCATCACCTGTCCCAATGTTAAATTTATAGACTCTTTAAATTTTTTGCCTGTAGCATTAGCTAAGCTGCCCAAAACATTTAATTTTGAAGCTACAAAAGGATACTTTCCCCATTTATTTAACAAGTTAGAGAATCAAAATTATATTGGAGTATTGCCCCCAACTCATTACTATATGGCCGATGAAATGTCTCCTATGGATCGAACAACTTTCCTTGCGTGGTATAATTCGGAAATTGCACAGAATGTAGTATTTGACATGCAAGAAGCAATAGTCAAATACTGTATTCAAGATGTCGATATATTGCGCAAGGCTTGTATACAGTTTTGGACCCGTTATAACAAAGAAAATGGAGTAGATCCTTTTAGAGAGTGCAGTACAATAGCCGGCTGTTGCAGTTTAGTTTACAGACGAAATTTTTTGACAGAAAACACTATAGCAATTATTCCACCGGGCGGATACAGATTAGCTGACAGGCAGTCGACGATTGCAATTAAATGGCTTTTATGGGTAGGGTACGAACAAGGTATCGCCATTCAACATGCCGGTAATAATAGAGAAGTTCGATTGCCTGAAGGTCTTTTGGTAGATGGTTTTTGTGCAGAAACGAACACTGTTTATAATTTTCACGGTTGCTATTTCCACGGCTGTGAGCAATGCTACCCTGACCAAACCGTCGATTTAGCAAACGTGAAAAATGATACAATGTTTGTTCGTCGTGAGGCAACAGAAGCATCTGCCTCGAGAATTAGAAGGGCTGGTTATACGCTTGTAGAAATGTGGGAATGCGAATTTAATTTATTTTTGAAATATAATCATAATGCAGCTAATTTTTTAAACAATCACGACATTATTAGAAATACCCCGTTAAATCCGCGAGATAGTTTTTTTGGGGGGCGTACTAATGCTGTAAAACTTCATTATAGATGCCAGGAAAACGAGCAGATAAAATATTTCGATGTTTGTAGTCTTTATCCTTTCGTTAATAAATATGGCAAGTATCCTGTAGGCCATCCTAAAGTATACGTTGGTGATGCGGAGTGTAGACAGTTTCCTCTCGATTCAATCGATGGATTAATTAAATGCACTGTATTGCCGCCTCAAAATCTTTATCATCCAGTTTTACCCCTCCGAATGCATGGCAAATTAATGTTTGTGTTATGCAGGTTATGTGCCGAAACCAGCTTCCCTGGTGACTGCATCCATGCAGAAGACTCGCGCAAGTTTACCGGTACATATGTGTCCGATGAACTAAAAAAAGCTGTTCAACTGGGATACCGTGTGCTCGAGTTTCATGAAATATGGGCGTACGATATTGTGCAATATAACAGGGATAGTAAAACAGGCGGTCTATTTTCGGGATATGTCGATAATTTTTTAAAATCAAAACAGGAATGTAGTGGGTGGCCTGCTTGGTGTAACAACGAAAACGCCAAGGACCAATATTTAGCGGAATATTTAGAAAGAGAAGGCGTAACCTTAGAAAAGGATAAAATTTGTTTGAATTCTGGCATGCGTTACAGTTCAAAATTAAATTTAAATGCATTCTGGGGCAAATTTGGGCAAAGGGAGAATTTGATGCAGACAAGCATTCTTTCAGATTCCTATGACTTTTTTAAAATGCTAACTGATCCTTCAATACAGGTTCATTCAATCATGATAGTCGATGAGGAGGTGATAATTGTAATCTGGGATAGACCTGAGGAGGGAATAGTTTCGCTCAAAACGGTCAATGTTGTATTGGCTGCATACACCACAGCCAATGCAAGACTTGAATTATATAAATATTTGGAACAATTAGGGGAGCGCGTTTTGTATTTTGATACCGATTCCATATTGCTGACCCAAAAGTCTGGTGAATGGGTACCTCCTGTGGGCGATTTTTTGGGGGATATGACGGATGAGATGAGGGAATATGGGCCAGGTAGTTTTATTACGGAATTTGTTAGCGGAGGGCCTAAAAACTATGCATTTAAGGTTTTCTCGACCAATAAAAACGCTTACGAATTTGTATGTAAAGTAAAAGGCATAACTTTAAACTACAAAAATGCAGAAAAAGTAAATTTTGATACCCTTAAGAGCATGGTTCTTGACAATGCCGCCGCGACGTATGTAGAGACCGACCGGAAAATTGCCCGTACAGGGATGTATCAAGTCATATCTAAGCCCGAAAAGAAAATTTATAGGGTTCAGTATACTAAACGTAGGCGCGTTGAAGATAGTTATGACACATTACCTTATGGGTTTAAGGCAGACTAGTGTTTATATTGCGTATAGTTTCGTTATTTTTATAATCAACTGTTTTTATAACAATATTTTATATTTTGTAATGTCTTTTTTTTTAAACTTTTATGAGTGTCTATATTGCGTATAGTTTCGTTATTTTTATAATCAACTGTTTTTATAACAATATTCTATATTTTGTATTGTCTTTTTTAACTTTTATGATGTTTTTATGCAACAACTTATTGCACTTGTAGCCACATATTTTTGTAAAACAAAAGTATTTAAACTAATTTTTGATTTATGCATTATGTTTACATGTAATTGCTTATTTGTTCGTACGTATTTTCGACGTGTGGTTAGTGTGCACATTTCATAAGACCCGCTTTGTGGCAATTGGTTTCATAATATTTAATTTCAATCATTTTAGAAAACTAACCACGACTGTCGCAAAACGTACATTAAATATTGCACTTATTGTCACATGGTTCAATTTGCGCTAACTTTAACTGCATGTTAGATTTTAATTGCATGTTAGTTTTATTTGCATGTTAGTTTTATTTTGCATGCTAGGTTTAAGAGGCTGTTAATTTTTGTAAATAAACAACCGAATATTGTAAATACATTTATTAAATATTTTGTGTGTAATAAAAATATGTTTAATTACAAACTATTTGTGTTTTTATTTTCTAAATAACATTAAACAAGTTTATTAATGTGAAGTATTGGATATATAATGCTTTTACATATGTGTCATTAGAAACTAAATTATCAGAGAAATTACCTATGAAATCTAGCATAGATGCACCATTCATTTTAAAATATAGATACATTAAACAGTATATGCCGCAAACGTTAGAGCTAAAATCTTGCAAAATTTTTGGATTATGAGACCAACTGATTGAGTTTTGTTGTAAAAATTTTAAATGATAACCGCTTGGAGGGCGGCCGTATGAATCAAAGTATTCCCCATATCCATATTGGTCTATATACACTGCATTCCAATGTTGTCCAGGTCGGTTTGCTGGATCTGTGTTGACGATGATTGCCACAGGTCTTGCAATTCTTGTAGGGAGTTGGTCAGAAGCAAAAACATAGCGTTTCACATTCAACAGACTCGGGATTGTTTGCAATATTTTCTGAACTTCCAGTGTATTCATTGCGCCACCAGTCGGATAAAATTAGTATGTTTTCCAATGCACATACAGGCGAACGGATGTTGTGATTGAGGCAACGTACGGCAGCAGTAGTTTTTCGCAAAACTTTTAAAGACGGGCACTCGAGATCCTCCAAATTTACGACGATTTTATTCAGAAAACTTAGAACCTCCTTCTTTTCTTGGCCCTTAACGTACACTTTTTCAAATTTTTTGAGAACTCGTGCTAGCTCGGTTTCAAATTCATCAAAATGTATAGTACCAGAATCCCAGGTTAGACCGTGATGTCTATGCTCCAGATAGTTTATGCCTTTTTTAACGAAATAGGGCAGAGTGTCATATTTTGCAGGAGGTTTTAAAACGAAAATTGCTAACTGGTTGCCATCTGCTGAAATAACAGCCACTTCTTTCGGAATAAACTGTTTCTTATCACCACGGAACCCTTGCAGATCTACGAAGGCACTGTCCATACTGACGAAATGTTTGAGCATGACTAAATTTTAAAAAACTGTTGTTGGTTTTTAACTACTAAAATCCACCAGCACATTTCTGTGTTTGTCAATTTCTACGACGTTATCGAACTCTGCATAAACTAGACAATTAATAGTTTCTTCTAGCGCGTCTTGAAAACCCACCTCTAAACGTAGAGCGCCATTTTTAAGAAGGTTCCAGTGTGTTGTTGCATTTGCAGCCAGATCGGGGGTTAAATCAAAAGCAAATAGACAGTAGCCATAAGGGTAATCTTCACGTTTTATAGCGTTGCCTTCATTGAGGAAGTGTATACCGCTACCCGAGAATAGTGTGTGATATGCTTGAACGTACATGCCATTCTTAGAGAAATCAGGCTGTAGAGGTTTTGAAGGAATTTGTTGACCGTCGATGTATAGGGAGAAATAATTGATTTTGTAGTTATTAAAATTGAAAGGGTTTGCGGCATAATGGCCGTTAAATGCTTTATTCGATACAAAACCTACAATGCATCGTTTTGGTAATTGCCCCAGAAAAATATTATCTAAAGATTTTCTTTGCACACCAGCCGGAATAGTTAACACTTTAACATCGGATCTTGTAATGGGGTATTTAGCAGGCGCAGTCGCCAAAGCTTTGGTGTGAGCCAACAAAATAGACGGATTTATTTTAATTTTTCTCACTAGTAAGCTGGCATCACTAATTTTCACTTTGAATGTAGATCCTTCGGCTGCCATTAAATTGAAAGAATCTCGGGATCTGATAAATTTGACTTTCATTTCAACTCCGTTTATAAGAAATTTTTCTTGATTGAATAAATCGGAATGCACATGTCCCATCATTTCGACTTGCTTACTTGCAGCAGTAAAAAATTTCCGCTTTACAAATCCTTCATTATGCGTAGTGATGTCATCCATGTTATTGGCTGTGTCGTTGTACCATAGTGTGCATGTTAAATGGGTTGATTTAGCACCATTGC
Source organism: Agriotes lineatus (assembly GCA_940337035.1). NCBI lineage: Eukaryota > Metazoa > Arthropoda > Insecta > Coleoptera > Elateridae > Agriotes > Agriotes lineatus. The sequence goes on along the minus strand of CALNHX010010804.1, from coordinate 9,218 downwards.
CGTAATTCAGCAGAGTTTCAATGTATGAACGGTATGCGTATGTATTGTTTGGCGGGCTCACAAGCTTCTGATTCAAATACACCTCAACTTGATTAAACATAGAGTGCATCCAATTATTACCAGGGCCTACAACCTCTTTGTCGGTTAATGGTGTATCATCTTGTTTAACAATTTTAGCAGTAATGTATAACATGGTCTGACTTAAATCGATATAATCGTTACCGTTTCCAGGCACAATAAATTCAATCGGTGCATCGTCATTAAGCGAGGAAAGCGGTTTGTAAAAAATCCATTGTCCATTTTCGATACTGGTTTGAGTTGCGGGCAGAGCGAACAAATCTAACTCTGATTTAACACACTCACAAGACTGCGCATGCAAAAACGCCATTGTGAAAACTACTTGCTGGTGAAGATATCGGCGTATGCGGGTTTGACCAGCTTCTGCTTAGCGTTTTTTCTTGTAGACCGATTGTAATTCAGAGTGCGTTGCCTTTTATATCCCGATCCTTCCATTAGAGTATCTATTTTTCTGTCGGCTTTACGTTTGAGATTCTTTCCAGCCTCCTGTACACGGTTATGGAACGCTTCTTTTAGCGGTCGACTTTCACTAACATCTCCTAAAATGTTAGCGCCTGTCCTTAAAGCTTCATTTCCAACAACTTTAGCACCGGTTTTAAAAAGAAGCAGGATACTACGAAATATTCCTCCTAAAAAGCTTCCGATACCATGACCTCTCTGGTAGGCTGCTCCTCTGTAGATAGCTCCAACGCCTTGACCTGCCTGATTGGTGTAGTATTGTTGGTAAGGACAATCCATAGCAGCTACTGTATCCTCTTAAAGTGTAGTTTTAAACTCAACGTTCCAAACTCGAATGGCATCACACCCGACGTTTCGGTCCTTATATTTATCTCGATATTCTCAAATTCCCTCTTCATGACATTTATATAATGAGTCGGCGAAAATATGGCGTCTTTGTGGCAACCGTAATTATAATTATCAGAGGTCACGTTAACAATACGAAGAAGCGGAGCCAAGACATCTCCTACAAGCTGTGGTTCCACAATATCGCAGTAAATAAACATTTGTGATGGTAAACCAACCCAGATATTTGCGGGGTGGCTTGGTACAGGTGCTTCAGCTATATTTATATCAGGTTTATAACCAAGTTGTAAGGCCAGACGTTGTGAAAATCCTAGCATTTTCAATGACGACGTTTTAATTTCAAGAGACGCGTTTTGTTACTCTATTATATTGAAAATTCAGCAACTTTTCTAATAACCTGTGATTGTTAATTTCGGCTGTAATATGTTCAATGTTTTCATAATTGCCGGGCTGAATACAGATTACGTGCCATCCATCGCTACCATAGTAAATTTGTTCTCTATCACTTTTAAAATATGAATTAGCGTTTTGCAATACTTTTTTCAACTCAGTATACGTTTCTTCTCCGGCTTGCACTTTAGGTATTTCTGTGCGATAATAGACTAGATTTTCTGTATCTGTCACGGCCAAAAAGGAGCATGGATATTGCACTTCCGCAATACCTGTAACCCATTGCCCCGGTAACCTTATTCGTTTAGGGAGCTGCGTTATGAATTGTGCTGTGGTGTTATTTGGAAAATAGCTCATAGAACTATTGCTAAGTAATGTTAGATAAAATTCTTCATCTGTATTCATAGTTGTTGAAGATTAGCTGCAGGAATCCAAGAGTTGAACTTGTCGTTATAATTTCGCCACTTTACAAAGTACTCTTTGCGCTGACCGTGTCCTCTTTCTTTTAACACTTGTTCGACTTTAAACAAAGCGTTATCATCCAAAGTCACTGGCTGTAATTCCTCTTCATAAAAGACGCCCTCTATCGTATCGTTGCTTAAATCAACTATTTCGTACACAGGTGGTTTTCTAAGAATCACTTTTTTAATTATAAACACTTCGCCGCTCCAATTAGTTTCATATCCTTTCTCGAATGCGTCCTTCGTTCTACTAATTCTTACATGTTGGTTCACTTTATATTTAGGCTTCCTGTCGACTCCCATCCCCTTTCTGTACAGATTGTTCCACACTTCCAGTATATTGCCATCATTTACTGCGGAGGGTGCCATCTTGATGCTTGAATGATAGCGGTTCTTATACGAAGTCAGTAAATTTTGTAATACGTCTATGTATTTGTATGAATTAGAGTATGTGAAATAGCGCCACATTCTGGTTTTTAATGTTCTATTGAAACGCTCAATGACTGCTGCTTTAACATCGGGGTTTTGCGTCACATAAAACGTGATATCGTGTTGTTTGAAAAAATTCTGTACGGCTCTAGCAACAAATTCTTTGCCTTTATCGGTTTGTAAATTTATGGGCGTGTTACCGGCTTCAGCAAATATTTCACGAAATGCGTTTATTACTGAAGTAGCCGTTTTAGATTTAAGAGGCCTCGCCCATGCCATTTTACTAAACACATCAATTACGGTTAGAATAAAATTATAGCCGTCGTTGTGTGAGGCTAAACTGCGCATGTCGCAGAGATCAGCCTGCCATAATTCGAAAATGTTGCTAACAATGTACTTGTTTCTAGGGAATTTTTTTCTTGCAGTCTTGTGAATAGTATAGGCGTCCTGTTTCTTTAGCCATTCCTTTACTTCACCACTGGGACGATTATTTTTCACGGAAGAAATTAACGAGTTTGCGCCGGCGAAGCCTGAAGGGTGAGCAACGTCATAATAGATGGCGTCCAAATTCATTCTGCTATGTTAAAGTTTAAGACGCTCCCAGGCAGAAATACCCTTTATTTTCGATATCGATCTTTGCGTTGTTTTCGGTGTTTTTCGCGTTGAACCCTCTTGCTTGGACGTTGTTGCAGGCGCTATTAACTTTGATTTAGGATCGACGTCACTCTCCACATCTGATTTACTTACGTCTGGTACATTTTGACGTTTAGGATCCCCAAATAGCACTTGAGGTACATTGTTCTCTTTAATGTAATCGAGGAACTTGTGTCGGCCTGGCGGATTTGTAGTTTTCTTAGGTCTTAGAACATCATGCATTAAATCAATAATGTTGGAGGACGGTAAAATTTCACCTTTTATGCTGACTGTGCCCTTGCCGTCCCACTCCACTTCATCCGACGTTCTTAGAAGCTGTAAAAAGGCTTCACCGTTTTTCTTAAAAGTATTAGGGAGCGTCGATAAAATATATGCATCTGAAATACCACGGTTGTTCGATTCTATAGGTATCTTGATTGATTGCCTCGTTTGATCCGCAAAATGAAGATACCTTTGTAAAACCTGATTGTACTGGATCCATTTATCGTGATCGGTTAATTTAGACGATAAAACCTTTTGCATTTCGTCATCAAGCTGAGATAATATATTTTGCTCTGATTTCTCTGTATCCTTAAAGCGATGCATGAATTCAGGCGGTACAATCATCATTTTTCGGGTATTTTCCATCTTATTTGAAAATAGAGCTCAATACACCAGTAATTAATGGAGCTAATATCAGTGGTAGGAAAGCGCCACCCTTCTGTATTAGTATTTGACGCTTCTTTTTTATAGACTCTCCAGGCTTGACTAAACTCCTAAGAACAGCTTTATGCTTCGAGATCGTTGATTTTTGATTAGGCGATAAAGGTATTTTTCCTTTTAAGGTATTATGCACACACTCGCAGATACAATGAATTTGTTTATCGCCTACGGCTTTTAATAATGCGGTTCGCTCCTTTGGTCCGAGTTTATGTAGAGCACGCAACAACTCCGAATTTCTAATTACTGATCGAGACATCACTAGTGAATGAGAGTAAACTGGTTAGTGTACGAGCTTTTATACCCCTTTTTCGGCATATAAATATAGCACGTCCCATCTTGGCGAAAAATCGATGTTCTATACCTCGCTATATCAGATGTACTTTGCTTTAAGTCGAATAACAAATACCCGTGTGGCCTAGCTGTTGCGTCCTCGTATGCTTCTTGAAGGAATCGAGGATTTTCGGGACATATCTGTCTGGTTAAGTGCTTTATTTGAGCTCTATCTCGCGGATTTTTGAAAAGAATAATGTAATGGGCATTTAGGGAAATATCCCTCTGTCCTTTTCCTTGGTGAAAAATGTTTTTGCGTAATAAAAAAAACACTGAGATTGTGGTGATGGCTCCCCTTGGTGAATATGTCTACGACTGAGCTATTTGTTTCCCTCATTAAATCGTCGATTATTAAAAGTTTGGGTTCGGACCCCTCAAAAGATGTCATGTCTGGCAGACCTTGTTGAAATTCGACTAAAGATTTTAAATCTTCGTACAATTTTTGCCACTCGCCATAACACCAAATAACTTTAGCGAAATTTACAGTGCAGAGTTTTTTCATATTTTTCAAGAAATTTATTACAAAAAACGATTTGCCCGATCCTGAGGGGCCTGCTATGATAGCAGAAAACGGATGTGAAAACTGATGTTCCATTTTTATGCAGTGGGCGATTATTACAGTAGGACCGTCGTGAATAAACTAACTTAAAAAATCAACACGCTCATAATAAATACATTAAAAATATGGTAAGTGCGGGAATCGAACCCACGACCTCTTTCGAGATCAGATCTTAAGTCTGACGCCTTAACCACTCGGCCAACCTACCGCATGTATAAACTAACACTCGCCGCATAATTAAAAAGAAATACAGTTTAAAACATTCTTTATTTACATTTTCATACAATATTTCATATAAACTAGGACATGTACGGTTTCATGCGCTCATCTGCATCAATCAACTTCTGCAGTTCTATAATAACATACATTTTAAATTTGAACACAAGTTCCCACAATAAAATATCGTTAGCGAAAGTCCAACGCAGAGTATTAAAAATGATTGAATCATCAAGACACAAATTTTCTGCATGTATTACTTTGTCAACGATCACTTCACCAAAATTTTGGAAATTGCACTTTACACGTTTCAAGTCATTTATTTTCACAACCATCAAGTTGTACATCGGCAATAAATTTGATAGTGTTTCATACGTTACGTAAAGAGTAAACTTGTTCTCGGGGTCCTTTGTAATAATCCTGCAGGTATCATTGTTCACGTACTCCACTGTGTGCTCAGTTAATTCACATCTGAAAGTCCCCCTGCTTGGCCATCACAAACATGTTCGGTAGCGCTTCCACAAAAGTCATGAACGACTCGGCTGTGAATGAAACACCTGCTCCAATGTCGGTCTTCAAAATTCTTGCAACAGGCGAAAATTGTTTATAAGGATCCAGTCCCAAATGAACAACCTTGCTGGCGCTATTGTTTAAAGGCACAGTGAGGTCGCATAATAACCGTTTCTTTTCCCGTCGGGTTTGGCGGATCTCAGGCGTCACGATCGGTGTTACGTCATAGGAAGGCATCGTCTCCTCAATGAACACCCGCAGGTCCTCCTCGGTGGCATCTAGACGTGGTGAATACCCCTTGGCCTCCACGTTCATGGCTGGAGGCTGTGGCGGTGCACCGTGTTGTTTTTTATTTAAAAGATGCGTTTTCTTACTTGTTTTTTCTGCTGCCGGTCTCCTGGTGTAGGGGCCTGGTTTTTCTTGGCACTTATTAACACTTCGAGGATCCATCTTAGGTAAAACTTGTGGTGTTGACACGACGACTAGGAGTGAAGCAATTCGATGCGCTATTGAGTCCGCAGCCACTTTTATGAAGGTACGAAAAACATTACGTCAGAGTCACCCCACTCTCGAGCCGGAGCATGTCGACACCTGTGTTTTACAGTGCAACCTCCGACGGACAAAGCAAATACGTTACCAAGGTTGAACAAAGAGCGACCAGTCTCGACCTGTTTTAAAAAGGGAACTTAGAAAAAATCGCGTAATTTAACCAGAAGCTATTGCGTAATATTATAATGCGTTTTGAATAAAGTAAGGCAGTGATTTCGCTATATAAAATAAGTTCGCTGATTTATTCGCGGATTTCGCTGTTTTAATTATAAAATAAAGTAATTATTTCATATAGCTTTTCAAATTTTTCTGCGGTCGAATGGAAATTAACCACTGCGCGAATGGAAATTAACCAGAAACTTGGGACAACGACTATATTGCAAATTATAAAATTATACAAATATATTTTTTTAAAATTGCATCTGCCTGTAAACACAATATGTTAAACATTCCCTATTCTCATAATATAAATTTTTGAAAAATAGTTTGTTTCAACTCGAACGGTGTGACGGCACAGCTGCGAAATGACGTCTTGTTCAATTCCTATATGTTCAACAGACCTCGATAGCGCAGCGGTAAGGTGCTAAGGCTGTTAACCAGAAAACTAGGGTTCGATTCCCACTCGGGTCCGCCGCAAATAGATTTTTTAAATTTAAATATTTCCGCGAGTGAATGCAAGAGAGAGACAGCAGCTTCGAAGAGCGAAATAGATCTATCAGTTTGAATTTCAAATATTTCCGCGAAAATTAAAAACAACCGCCGTGAGAAGTGCGCGCGCACCAAGATGGCCGACACACCGCGAAATTCAAATCCAACAAATTAAACTTAGAAAAAATCGGAAAAAATTCAAATTTCAAATATTCCCGCCAGAAATCCAAGATGGCCGCCAAAGTCCGACGCGTAATTCCGGAAGCAAATTAAAAAATCTAATGCGTAATTTAATCAGTAGCACATATGTAAATTAATTAGATCAAACCGCGAAATTAATTAGATCAAACCGCGAAATTAATTAGGTCAATCCGCGAAATTAATTAGGTCAATCCGCGAATAAAACCGCGAAATCCGCGAATTAAACCGCGAATCCGCGAATCAAATAAAAAGTGGAGGGGGGTTTCTCTCCTCATTCTACTCAGCCCTTAGGTGAGGTTCATCAGACTTCGATTGATCGGCTATACTGAAGCCGGTCTAAACACGTCGGGTTACCTTTAGTTTTTAGGGCGCCACTGCAAACGATCCAGCTAGGTGTTTAAAATGTACAGCAGTTGCTGATAGAAGGTTCTCGTTTAAGGGGGGGTACTTACGTAGATCACTCAACATATACGTACCTGTCTATAAAAAAACGAGTGCCCCGTATGCAGCTTCCTTGACACAGATTGCATAGTTCTAAATTAGAATGCTTGAAGGGCGCTAATTTCTTTGATTGATACTCGCAAGTTTTGTTACCATTTTAAGTAATAAACTCAACGCATCAAATAACCGAAATGCATTTATTTCACAAAAAAGAGATCAAAGATTTGGCAGCATGCAAAGCAAGCAATTGCAATGTGAGTATTTAGCAATTTGTCAAACAGCAAAGGCCAACTGGGCTGGGATCTAGGACATCTCGGCGCCGCCACTTCGGCTCCGCCATCTCGACGCTAGCCAATTCGGCGCAGGGCCATCTCGGCGCCGAATTCAAATTGGTAAACTACAGTGTGCACTACTTAATAAAATTGTTATAAGCAAATAATGAACAGAGGGATCGCCAAACAGCTGGCACCAAATGGAATTTTGTTATTTAGAGTTTCTTGGAATATCAAACACTGGCGACCAGAGGTGGTTGAAAAGTGATTACAAATGAGGCAAACAGAAGTTGTTACGTGACTTCCGTTATCAGTAAAATTATATATATTTTAAAAATAATTATGAAAGATGCATTTACTAGCCAAGATAGAAACAAATTTTACGAAAAAAAGTTGTTTTTTGGCCTTGAGATTGTTCAGTCAGCTAAAATTAACAAACAATAAGAAAATCTCATTGAAATCCTGTTTAATTTCTGATAAATAGCATTTTTTGGATTTACATAATTTCTAAAAACGCCACTTTCTCATCAAGTAAACATCACTCAATATATCTAATACGGACTAAATAGGTTATCAGACAAGCACATTTTTTTTAAAAGCAAACATAGAAATGATTCCCATTTGATGCCGACTCTTTTGTTGCTACTGTATATTTTTCTAAACCAATTCTGCGCCGAGATGGCCTAACGCCGAATCGGCTGGCGCCGAGTTATGCCGGCGCCGAGCTGGCCCCGCGCCGAGATGGCGGTGCCGAAGTGGCGGCGCCGAAATGTCCGGCTTCGTTTATCAGCTGACCACATATATAAACGTTATCTTACTGAAATACTACAGTAGAATTTAAGGAAACCCTTGGAAAACGCCGGGCCAAAATTCGGTCTACCGCCGTTAAGCTCGAATGTACACAGCTTTTCTCAACTTCGCTACATACAGTAAATGGCAAAATATGTAACATTATGGATGCAAGTGCCAATGTTTATAATGTAATTTGCTAAAAGTTTTAGAGTTAAATGGGCTCACTTCGGTACATGCATTACTTGACCTCTAACTCTAACAGCGCGCCTTGTTTTTGGCACAACACTGCCGGAAAATATACTAGCATAAATCGTTACATTCTGCAAGTAACTGCGTCTATGAGGCTGCCTACAGAATCATTACCAATGTACAGCTGTCTTGAACAAGTCGCCATGATGAACTACACCAAAATTCGTATTTGGTAACCTTAATCGCGAGATTAGGGTCGCCTCACAGATGAACAACGAGCTTCAAAGGGATATGATACTGGTCTTCATATGCGAACAGAGGCCTTGATCGGGACCGCTCTGGTTAACCCTGAAATACGAAATCCCAATGTGGGTCTGTTAGGATTGAACTGACCATTCGAGAATTATTTGTTTCATCGAATATCGGCAATTACAGAGGATCTCCAACACTCCAAGCACCCCTCGCATGGATGTGGCAGATCAACACATCTAGTCACGTCCTAGTTCTCCCACCACGTTTCTTTTGTTCCTGGTCAAGAATGACGTACCCAACCGCATCCAAAGATGCAGTACTTTCGGTCAGAGCGTTCCTGGTCCCCTAATATCCGTTTATTTAGCGCTAAAATGACAGGTTTTAAGCTGATGAGGCCGGGGAATTCTCGATGCAAAACGGGCGCCTGTTCTAAGCGGACCCTATACGACCTCTAACGACGGGAACCAAGTATTACAAAAGATGACGCCACCGGTATCATTCGCGAATATTTTACCGCTGTTAACAATTGTCCACTACCACATCATCGACGACTGCTCTGAAGAGGGCACTGAATAAGAAGCCGAATCGCTAGAATATCTTTTCCTATCTTCTTCTAACGTCTTCGTTGCTAATACATCACATTCCGAACCCTTCGGTCCTTTTCAGCGTGGTTCCCGTAAAGGTGCATATCTCTGCGTCGTATTGGAGAACGGAAAAGATGTAGCAACTGAGATCGCGCAC
>CALNHX010010803.1:0-37194 GCA_940337035.1 Agriotes lineatus | reverse complement strand
CATTCTTGCAAAACGACTGAGTAAAATTGCAATAGTCGCTATAGATTCTTTCACCTTCTTGACTAAGAATTAGTTTCTTACGGTTACCCATAATGCAGGCAGCTCTATGAATAATTAAAAGTTCCTTAAGAGACTACTTTACAAGTCAATATTTTATACTTGTATGTAACTGTGAAAACAGCAGTAGAAATGCACAATTTAGTCCTTGTAAATGGTTGAATAAAGGAACTCCAAAGAAAAAAAGCTACAAACTTAATAATAATAATAATAATAAACACATTTATTTCCAGTACTTACACCAAAAATTACATAAAAAAAAAGAAAATACTAAATATGAAAAGTGCGGAAAAGGGGCATAGTTCAGTTGACATGATATAATATCAGGTCAACTGGTCTACCACTACACCCCGTGCAGAATGACAGAATAATTAATAAATATGAATTTTAAAAGAAAATAAAAAAAAAATTAACTTTAGTAGATCGATATCAAGTGCAATTCATTGTAGCAGAAAGAGCTGTTTTTTAAAAGAATTTTTAAAAATAGTTAGAGACAAATTTCTTAACTTTTTTGGAATTATATTATTATAGTAGTGAACAATGTTGTACGAATACGACTTTTTAAAGAAAAACGATTTAAAAATCATATCACGGGCAACGTGTTTTGGTTTCGACGCCGCGCCGCAGCCAATAATGAGATTTAGAAAGAGCCAGGCCACATGCCTAAACATTTTCAGTTATAAGTGCACAAATGTCAGGCTTGACTTTTAAGTTGGTCGACATTTCTATTTGCATCATAACCTCAAAAAGTTATTTAATGACAATTATTGAAATTAGTTCTAATTATAAGGGTCGGCATCTCCGATCCATTTGAGTAATTATAATTAAAATATTATCAACTGACCTTTGTAATATGTTATTTGGGTTGCCTGCTCCACTCTATCTGTTCGGCGGCCCGAGTATAGTAATCACCAATACATGGTTTAAACTGCCGAAGAGACGATTATACATTTGGAAGGCACCAGCAGATGGCCAAAATAAGATAATAAGAAGTCAAATTGACTTTATTCTTATTAATCAACGATTTAGAAACAGAATCAAGGCGGTTAAAACATACCCGGGGGCTGATGTCGCATCGGACCACATTCTGCTGATGGCAAAAATGCAACTAAAACTTAAAAAGGTCAGACGCTTGTTTAAAGAACCAAATATGAATACACAGCTGCTGAGAAAACTAAACATCTGGGAGCAATTCACCAATAAAATTAACGACAATCTTAAACAAGAGATGGAGAAGTTGGAAAACATAACAAATAACGATATAGAGACAACGTGGAAGGGTATGAAGAATGCGATGATAAAAACAGGGAAAGAAATATTGCAAGTTAAAGAAAGTACGAAAAAACAAAAGTGGATGACCGATGAAATATTAGAACTTATGGAAAAACGCAGAAAAGCAAAGAATAAGAGCGAGAAAGAATACAAAGATTTACACAGACATATTCGTACAAAAATTAATGAGACAAAGGAGAAGTGGATGGAAGAGAAATGCAGTGAACTGGCAGAATTACAACGACAAAACGATGAATTTAATATACACAAGAAAATAAAAGAACTGACAGGCAACGTACGCAAAAAATCTCCCTATATATTGAAAAGTGCTGATGAAAAGCTTATAATTGATGCTAATAGAAAGAAGACCGAATGGAGCAATTATATTACAAAACTATTTGATGATGACAGACAAGATGAAACAGGGAACAAGATAGCTGAAATAGGTCTAAGCATATTGAAAGAAGAAATAGAAAAAGTCATAAAACAAGCAAAAAACAATAAAACACCAGGTCCAGATCAGATCTCAGCAGATTGGTTAAAATGTCTTAATGAAGAAAATATAAGCAATTTAACTAAACTATTTAATAATATTTACCAAAAAGGACAACTCCCCCGAGAATGGCTTCGATCAACATTTATACCGATACCGAAGAAAAATAATGCCAGAGCATGTGCTGATTTCAGACTGATAAGTTTAATGAGCCACACTCTCAAACTCCTGCTTAGAGTGATACAAAACAGAATTTATACTAAGTGTGAGATTTATAACTGATGAACAAATGGGGTTTAGAAGAGGCTTTGGAACAAGGGAAGCTTTATTCTGTATGCAGACTTTATTACAACGGTGTTGGGAAGTACGTAAACCAATATATATATGCTTTGTCGACTACGAAAAGGCATTCGACCGTGTACAGCATATGAAATTAATTGAGATGTTACAACATATTGGTTTAGATGACAAAGATATTGCCGTACTGAGGACTTTATATTGGAATCAATATGCACCAGTGAAAATTGACGGTGACCAGGAAACAGACGAAATCCCTATTAGACGAGGAGTGAGACAGGGTTGCGTTCTATCACCCTGTCTCTTTAATATCTATTCAGAGGTGATTTTTAAAAAAGCTCTAGGAGAAGAAAAAGGCGTCAGAATTGGAGGTGAAAGTATTACAAATATAAGATATGCTGATGACACGGCGATATTGGCTGAAAGCATCGAAGACCTTCAGATGATGTTAGATAAAGTCAATGAACAAAGCATACAAATGGGATTAACCATAAATGTTAAGAAAACCAAACTGTTAGTGACTAGCAAACTTGATGTAGGCCCACTGAATTTACAACTTAATGGAGTAAATATCTCTCAAGTCGATCATTTTAAATATTTAGGTAGCTGGATCAACAAAAATTTGGACCCAGATGAAGAAATAAAATATCGCATTCAGCTAGCTAGGAATTCTTTTCTGAAGTTTAGAACAATACTAAGTAATAAACATCTCAAACTACCCACTAGAACTAAATTTCTCAAATGCTATGTCTGGTCTGTGCTTCTGTACGGATGTGAAACCTGGACACTAAAAATCGTTACTATGAACCGCATTGAGGCATTTGAGATGTGGTGTTACCGTAGAATCCTCAAAATTCTCTGGACGCAAAGAAAGACAAACGAACAAGTGTTAAACATGATGAACAAGGAAAGAGAACTTTTAACTATAATAAAACAAAGAAACCTAGAATATCTTGGGCATGTAATGAGAGGACCAAAATACGAACTTCTACGTTTAACACTAAATGGGAAAATAGAAGGAAAGAAGTGGATAGGCAGAAAGAAAATGTCGTGGCTGAGAAACCTGCGCCAATGGACAGGCCTAACAGCCGAACACTTATTCCATGCTGCACGAGATCGATATCGATATAAAGAAATTGTCGACATGGTGATAGTCAACGTCTGATAATCGGACAAGACACATGAAGAAGAAGAAGAAGAACATAATTTAGTGTGATCCCATTTGCAAATGGGTTGTATTGACTGAACTTATTTAGTTTTTCACTTATTATTGCTGGTTTTTTATTTGAAGCGCAATTTACACTTGCCCCATAAAAATTCTCGTTTGAGGCAAGTGTAAAAAAAAAAAATTTACACTTACCCCTTTGTTTTTTTAAGGTTAAGTGTAAATATCTAGAACGAAAATGGTTAGGAATTATGTAAGGAAATCTAAAAGGGCGGCATATGGGGAAGAGTGCTTTGAAAAAGCTGTGAAGGAAATTCAGATGGGCAGTATGACAATTTCAAAGGCAAGCAATGAATACGGAATACCATACATCACCCTCTATAGTAGAGTAAAAGGGCTTCGTGGCGTTAAAAGCAAAACTCATGGTCGTCCAATCGCTCTCCCGGGGCCTCTAGAATCTCAATTAGCTGAGAATATTAAAACCATGGAAAAATGGGGATACGGTTTGTCCACTTCCGAAGTTAGAGAGATTGTAAGAAAATTTGTGGTGCTCAACAACATACCCAACCCATTTAAGAATGACACCCCGAGGGTTGATTGGTTAATTAAATTTAAGAAACGTCACTCGTTATCTGTAAAGAAACCACAAACGTTAGAGTACTGCAGAAAAAAGTCGACTGATCCGTTTTTGATAAATGAGTATTTTAATCTTTTGCAAAATACTTTAGATGAATTAGGCATAGCTGAAGGACCAGAATGTATCTATAATTTAGATGAAACTTTCGTATGTTCTGATCCTTCTCGAATTAAAGTAATTGGAGCAAAAGGAAAGCCTTCATCTAGAATTACTGCCGGTGGTGGTAAAGAAAACTTCACAGTCTTAGCTGGCGCTAATGCAGCTGGTGAAAAACTACCTCCATTACTAATATTTAGGGGTAATAACGTTTGGAGTTCATGGTTACCCAACATACAGGAAGAACATTATCATGGGATGGTGTATGCAGCAAGTACCAAAGGATGGATAACATCCGAAATTTTTCGAAACTACTTCACAAAGACTATAGTAAAACATCTTGGTGACAGACGACCCATTCTCATCATATACGACGGACACATCTCTCATATAGACAGTATATTAACCTTTCAGAGTTAACATACGGTCTGTGAGTCCGACGTTCCCGATTTTATCCGAAATCTTCCGAAGACGTAGACTCCAAGCGCTGACCCGTTCAGTACCTTCAAGTTAGGTGTGTGGCGTGCAGTGTACGAGGTTATATCTAAAATACGACTTTCGGTGCTTACGTCATTAGCAGATTCGGTCTCGTACACTGTACGTTATCCTTAGTGTTAAAAAATTTTAACGGTCATTTCAAGGTGCGTTATTAGTTATTGTCTGTTTTTGTTTAGTTTATATGAAAACAATTTGTTTAGGTCAATATGAATTATGAACAGGAGCAAGCACGACTTATGCGACTATATGATGAAGTTGGTTCTGATTTGGAAATAGAGTATGATGACGAAGAAGAGGAAGATCAGTGTGAAACAGATGTAGTTGAAGAACAGCTAGAAGATACAGATTTTGAGCAAGATTTAGACATGGTAGAAGAATCTTCAACAAATAATGATGCGAAAAAACCGATAAGAAATTTCACGGAACCTACTTTTACTGGAAAGGATGGCAAAACGAAATGGAAAAAACATCTTCCTGTTCGAAATGTCAGAACCCGTGCAGAAAACATTATCACCCATTTACCTGGAGTTGTAGGAGCTGCTCGGCAATTAACTTCTCCTCTTGATATTTGGGGTTGTTTTTTTACTGACGAAATGTTACATGAAATTGTAGAAAACACAAATAATTTTATCAGCAGTGAAAAATACAACACCGAAAATCAAACGGCAAGACCGACCGATCTTATGGAAATAAAGGCATTACTAGGTTTACTTTACCTTTCTGGGGTAAACAAAAATAATCATCTAAATGCTACTGACTTGTTTAGAACCAACGGCGCTTGCATTGAAACATATAGGCTAACAATGTCTCTTGCAAGATTCAAATTTTTGTTAAGAAATATTCGTTTTGATGATAAAGCAACTCGACTAGAAAGGCAGGCAACTGATAAGCTAGCAGCTATTAGAACATTTTTTGAAGCATTCAATTCGAATTGCAAGAAATACTACTCAATGTCCTAATATACCACAGTAGACGAAAAATTAGAAGCATTCCGCGGAAGATGTGGTTTTAAGATCTACATGCCCCAGAAACCAAACCGATATGGTATCAAGATATATGCATTGACAGATGCTAAAATGTTTTATACTACACGTATGGAAGTTTATGTGGGACAACAGCCTCCAGGACCCCACCAAGTAGATACCAGCAATGTAGGGCTGGTTCCAAGACTATGTCAACATATTTGGAATTCTGGTAGAAATGTAACCATGGATAATTTCTTTACTAGTGTAGCAGTTAGTGAGAAATTATTGGAAAAAAAACTTACCATGTTAGGTACAATAAAAAAAAATAAACCACAGTTGCCAATTGAATTTACACAAGGAAAACGGCCCATGCAAAGCAGTATGTTTGCCTTTCAAGAGAAATCCACCATAGTATCTTACATACCACGCAAAAATAAAAATGTTTTGCTTATGTCAACATTGCACCATGCAGACAAACCTGAGATGATCCTAATGTACAACCAAACCAAAGGAGGCGTTGACGTGGTGGACAAATTATGTGCCACCGTCAATTGTGCTCGAGCCACTCGTCGCTGGCCTGTGGTAATTTTTTATAGCACGATGAATGTCGCAGCAATCAATTCGTACATAATTTTTGACAGCAACAATCACAGTAAAATTACTAGGAGATATTTTATTGAAAAGCTTGCTCTTGGACTAATAGATGGGCATATTCGACACCGATCATTATCACAAAATATTCCAAAATTACTTCGATTGAGATTGCAGGAGATTTGCGAAACAACACCTACAGAAGCAGATTGAAGAATTAACACATATGGTCGCTGTAACTACTGTGACTCAAAGAAAAACCGAAAAACAAGATACAGTTGTGAAAAATGTGGTAAATTCATGTGTTTGGAACACTTGACATGTGTATGTTCGGAATGTTGGGAGGAATTTGACGTATAACTTGAGTTCATTATGTTTCGCCTATTTTTCTGTCTGTATGAGAAAAACATTTTTTGTTGTTGTTAGACACCCTAGTTTTACAAGGTTGGTGCATCAAATATATTTTATTAAAAATTTTCAAGTATTTGCATGACATTTTTTCAATGGTTGTAAATTTTTGTTGTTGTTGTTAATTTTTAATTATACGTATACAAATAAAGTTTACTAATGCTGTCAGGCGTTATTTTTGTACTAACTATACATGAAGCAATCATGTTTATTACGTTCTTTTATTAAAATAAATTTACAGTAACAGCAACGAATTTTTGAAAAAATCGGTCTCAGAGACCGACGTTAACCTTATTGTCACACG
This sequence comes from Agriotes lineatus, assembly GCA_940337035.1. NCBI lineage: Eukaryota > Metazoa > Arthropoda > Insecta > Coleoptera > Elateridae > Agriotes > Agriotes lineatus. Next base: position 30,411 of record CALNHX010010803.1, on the reverse strand, counting down.
ACAGCACGTTAACCCTTAAGGGTTAATTGAGACTGCCCGAAAAGAAAATATACATATTCTTAAATTGCCGGCCCATACTAGCCATTTATTACAGCCGCTGGACTTAGCGGTATTTAGATCCTTTAAGGCGATATGGGAAAAACATCTTGTTAAGTGGCAGAGACGACATCAAGGTAAAAAACTTCCCAAAAAGGAATTCGCAATTTTGTTAGATGATACATGGGCAGAAGTCAGTCCAGAAGTTACTAAGAATGGGTTTAAGAAAGGCGGTATTTTCCCTTTCGATAAAACTGTTATTCCAGAGGAAAAATACGATGTGGAAGCTTTAAAAAGATGGAAAAACAGAACTACAAGTGAACGTACAGAACCCACTGCATCCAATGAAGGCGAAAATAAGCATCCCAGTGCTTCTTTTGAAACATTACTACTAGCAACTGTAAAACGAGATAAAGTGGCAACAGAAACCATAACAAAGCGATCTTTACCAAATGCTGAGGTGTTAACAGCCATTCCTGATTCTTCAATTTTGGAAACAACTAAATTAACAGAAAATGAAAATCATACAGATATTGAGCAAACAAGCATACGGGATGCTGAAGTTCCAAGTGTACAGGATGCTGAAATCCAAAATGTACGTGATGCTGAAGTACAAAGTGTAGTGGAAATTGAAGTCCAAAATCAGGAAAATTGTTTAGCCGAAAACGAAAATTACGTTTCGTTTGAACAATTGCTACTAGCATCTGTAAAACAACTTCCATCCGAACCAAAGCTCAAAAGAAAACGACTGGCTCCTGGCACTGAAATTATCTCTGCTACCGACGTTCCGGTAGCTTCAACAAGTGCTGCTTGCTTCCATTCAAACAATCGAAAAAAAGGTTCAAAAATTAAATTCTCCATCTGGAAGTGAATGTAGTGATTCCGATGATGCATACGTTCCATATATGGAGTCTAACCAAAGTTACACTTTAGAATCTGATGCAGAACCTCCTATTTTTGAATGCAATAAGGACAATATTGAAATTGGCCGTTGGGTTTTGGTATCTTATAAAACCACGAAAACTGAGAAACACTTCGTTGGTAAAATCAAATCTGTTTTAGAAATTGAGGAATTTGAAGTGCAATTTACACGAAAATTGAAGGCAAACTTTGTGTGGCCTCAGATAGAAGATGTTGATATTATTAAAATAGAAAACATAGTTACCTGCCTACCTCAACCAGAAATTACTCGTCGTGGGGCTATACACTTTTCCCTACAATTTGCCGGTTATAATGTGTAGATTTTTGTTGAGAAGTACCTACCTAATAATTTTATTTTGTATTGAAATATCATTTTTTATGTTCATTTAACTTATTTTTAATGTGCAAACTTCTCAAGCTAAGAGAAATATAGTTATTTTCAACAATGGATGATTTTGTCTTAACCTGAAAACCATGCACTCTATTAACTTCCTTACTAAAAAGTTAATAACTTTTTAATGCTCACATTTATCTGAATTCTGCAAAAACAAAAAAAATTAGAAGTACAAACTATCTTCACTCTTGCCCCAGATATACTTACATGTCAGAGATACAGTTCATATAGCTTGGTCTCACACTTACCCCAAATTGGGGTAAGTGTAAAAGTCGATGTCGAAAAAAAATTGGTATCAAATATATCTTATTTTTGCAAAACAAATGCTGTTCCATCCCTACCATATACTTCGAAGAGAGTCATTCTTCGATATGCTCACACCAAAAAACACTATAAGAATCATTTGCCTGAAATATGCAATTGTAAAGTTGAACTCGCAAAAACGCGTTCACACTTGCCCCAGTCTACCCTATATGTAACGTATTGGAGAAATGGTTTTCCAACTGTGTATGGTCAAAATCTTTTTTGTTTCCTTTTCATGAGCAGAGAGTTTAAAAGAAACAATGAAAATGATTATCTAAAAAAAATTGTATTGATCGACAGCAACTAGTTGACCTTTTTTTAGCAACAAAGTGTTAAAGCAACAACAGAAATTTGCCTGAGTTTTTGCTTCTGTTCTAGATTTATCTGTACAGAACTGTCCCTAGTCGCTAATCATTCCGCGAAATGCCGCTTTTTAAAATTTGTTGTGTAATATAGATTCTTTGATAGGTATATATTTAATCTGACAATCCTGTGAACAAATTTACTCACCTCCCAACACTGTTTTTATTAAAAAACTAAGCGGCGGTTTACGAAAGGTGAACCAAAATATTTAATTGCGATTAACTTTTTAACATCGAATGAACTTGATTTTCTGACATTTTATTGTATTGTGTTATTTTTATTTCTCTATTTACACATGTACACTAATGTATGTATGGTGATATGTAAAAATTCGTTTAAAGAATATAAAATAGTGACTAAAAAATTTAGTTGATAAGTTTATTTAAAATGTTATATCTATCTATATCTACGCAAGTATGTCATCTCCTTGGGCGAGTTTTAAAGTGGGGTAGTGGGGGGTTATAAATATTTTCACTTGCACCTATAAAGGTAATAATTACTGACTGTTTCTACAATTACCCAAATAATTTTGTGGTGTGCATTAATGTCCTTTATTGTGTTTTGTGTTGTCTCAACTTTGATTTTTTTACTTTTGCAATGGGGCTACGTAGTAAAAAACATTTGACCTGTGGTACTCGTCGCCGAAGTATAAAAAAAGTGAAGAATAATCTTCAACAGAAGTGAGTATTTAATAAAATAAGATATATACAAAAATCACAAAAAAAAGAAATAGATAGTATTTTCTTTTAAAGTTTCATAGCCATAACCAGTACAGACTACAGAGTAACAAATAAAATGCTCCCCATTTCATTATGAATTTCTTTGATAAAAAAAGAAGTTTTATTCTGAGGTTTTTTCTGAGTTTGGAAATAGCTCACTTTTCTATATCAATATGCTTTTGCTCATTTACATTCAAGTTGGTAAACAATTAGGTTTCTCTTGACTATTTTACTGAAACAAAACAAAATTCTATATTAAAAATTTTTTATTCATAGCTTAGTTTTCTTAGCTTAATTTAATTAAAGAAGAAAATTAAATAATGTAAACCATATGGATCAGCATTCGTCATAGAAAAAATAGAGTGCCGTAATCACATTTTGCGCAATTACTGTAACAAACTACGCTAGTTGTCAAAGAGGTCCAAAATTGAAGGAAAGATGAGATTTTTTTTGCGTAATAATATTCTGCGTTTTCGAACAGTCATAGTAGGTGCAGTTAAGTATAGAAAAAACCAAAACATACCAATTTATTTAAAAATTCAGTACTTGAAAGAAGATATTTTGAATGGTCCAAACTCCAAAGCATATAATGAGATGCCACGATAACTGCAAAACGGCAGATAATACAAGCAAATATTTCTGTAAAGATCAAAAAGCGAATGAAGAGGATTTATATAATTTATTTGCCAAAAGTTGCATTTTTGAAGATTTTTGGGTTATATAAACAGGATGGTAAACCATGCCTCAAGTTTGTTGCACAACATCGATACAAACTATGCCAAATGTTTCAATAGTATTGTGAACAAACTTGTTGGAGGTAAAAGAATCCATTTTTCAAAGCGTGGTTTCTATGGAACAAGATGTTTAGTAGCAGTATACAACTGTTGCAGTTGTAGATATGTTAACGTAGTCAGGGTATTTAGAAAACAATGAGTTGTTATTAATAAAAAATATATTATCTGACAGTGAGTGTTCTCAGTTTTAATATCCGAAATCTACCCAATTCTCGACATTTGGCGCCCAACGTGGGGCAGCACGATTTGTAGTTACATAAGAGACCGTGGAGAAGATTAATATGGATAAGATTAAAAAATCAAGAAAGGTAATCAGAGGCTCATTTTCGAGATATGTCAACACGCTGAATGAATTATTAGCTGCAGAAGTTCCTAATTTTGTTGAAATACGTGCTTTAATGAATAAGGTTGAAGCAGCTTGGAGAGATCTCTTGGAAAAGGATGCAGAAATATTCGATTTAATGCTCGACATGGAAGTAGAAGATGACATTCTTGAAGCAGAGTCGGTTAGCAAGGACGAATATAGCAGGAAGTACGAAGAAGTCAAAGTTATATTCTCTGATCTCGAATGTAAAGTGAATTATAATAAACAAGATGAGGGCAGTAATGCTGTAGAATCCTCATACAAACAAGCCTTTTATCGAAAGTTTAAGCTTCCTACCATTGAATTTAGAAAGTTGAATGGTGATTTAAAGGAATGGCTACCTTTCTGGAGCCAGTTTAAACAAATAGACGATGATGAGAGCATAGCACCCGAGGATAAGTTTAATTATTTGTTTCAAGCAACAGTTCCTGGGTCCCGAGCTAGGCAAGTTATGGAAAGCTTCCCACCTTCAGGAAAAAATTATATACTTGCCAAACAGGCTCTCCAGGCACGGTTTGGCAGAGAGGATCTTCTTATTGAAGTTTATATTAGAGAACTTTTAGGCTTGATTTTGGACAATTCTAGATCCTCTAAATGTTCTTTGTCTCAGTTGTATGATAAGTTAGAGTGTCACTTGCGTGCCTTAGAAACATTAGATGTAACGACGGGGAAATGTGCATCTATTTTGTGCCCGTTGATAGAATCGTGTATGACAGAAGATTTTCTCCGAGTTTGGCAGAGAAGTTCATCTTTGAACGATATGAAAAAGGCAGAAGTTCGTCTTACTGGGCTGATGGAGTTCATGAAACACGAAGTACAGAACGAAGAACGTATTTCTGTAGCGAAGGCCGGTTTTGGGATGGTTCAAGGGAAACTGAATAAGAAGAGAGAAAACTTAAGATTGCCATCCGAGTTGGATATACCCACTGCAATGGATCTTCTTACTACTCAAGAAAATAAACCAAGTTGCATTTTTTGTATTTCGGGAAAGCATTCCAGTGTAGACTGTTTCAGAGCTAGAAATATGTCGTTAGATGAAAAGATGCAGATTATAAGAGAAAAAAGGTGCTGTTTCATTTGTTTGAAGGTCATGACGCCGACCCATAACTCCAGGAGATGCCGTTACAGGCCAAAGTGTGCAATATGCATTAAAAAGCATATTTTGTTGCTTTGTCCTGATTATCAGAAAACTAAAACATTCAAATCTGTTTCAGAAAAACCAAACGTTGAAGACAGTGTACCTAATGACAATGTTTTGGCCAATGTTACATGCGATAACGGTGTACTTCTCCCTACTCTTGTTGTTTTGTTGAGAGGAAATGACTGCCAACGTCCGGTAAGAGCCGTCATAGATACCGGATCTCAGCGATCCTACATCTTGAAACGAACTGCGGAGGAAATGAAATACCATCCAGTCGAACAGGAAGCAGTGGTTCATTCGTTATTTGGAGGAGAAAAGACAAGTATCTGCATGCACAATAAATTCAGGATTCACATCGCTAATTTAGATGATAGTTATCGTTGCAACTTTGAGGCTATGGACCAAGTAAATATTTGTGGAAATTTACCTCATGTACCTAAGGGAACTTGGATGAAAGAACTTGCAGGTACCAACATTATTTTTTCTGATGTTTCCGAAGATGCTGGACCAATAGAGATATTAATCGGTGCTAATGTTGCTGGAAAACTCTACACAGGTAACCGGAAGGAGTTATCTTGCGGACTCGTTGCAATAGAGACTCTGTTAGGTTGGACGATCATGGGAAAAGTTCCTACGTGTACGTCTACGAGTAATGTAGCTATGGTGGTTACGAATATGCTTGTTAATGATATTAATATTGCTGACTTTTGGAAACTTGAATTAATCGGCATTACTGATTCTTCAGAGAAGAAGACAAATATGGAGTTACATACTGAAGCTTTACGGCATTTTTTAAAAACAGTGACAGTAAATTCTGAGGGCAGATATGAAGTGAATATGCCTTGGAAGGAAGGCCATCCACCTCTGCCTACTAATTATGGAATGGCTCTTAGGAGATTAAGTGCAACTGTCAGAAAATTGAAGACTGATGGCTGTTACGATGAGTACCAGCAGGTCCTAGATGAATGGTTGGTAGAAGGAGTTATCGAGAGGGTGTGGGATTCCGACGAAGGTGGACACTACTTGCCTCACAGACATGTAGTAAAAGAAAATAGTACAACTAGAATTCGACCCGTTTTTGATGCGTCAGCGCACGAGAAGAATTCCCCGGCATTGAACGACTGTTTAGATAAGGGGCTGAACTTGATAGAACAGATACCTCAGTTGTTGCTCCGGTTTAGGATGAAAAGAATTGGCGTGGTCTCTGATATTAGACGAGCTTTTTTACAGATCAGCTTACAGCAAAGCGACCGAGATTTTTTACGGTTCCTTTGGCACGATAAGGAGGATAACTTGATTGTTTTCCGACACAAGCGAGTGGTTTTTGGTGTTGTCTGTAGCCCGTTTTTACTGGGAGCAGTAATCCGCCATCATTTAACATCCGAGAAGACTAAGCATCAGCAACATAGCAGTAAATATTCCCTGGCCATAATTGATATACTTCTAAACAGTTTTTATGTCGACAATTTGGTGACAAGCCTGGACAATGAATCTGATGTAAAAGAGCTTATTAGTGAAGCTAGTTCTTTAATGAACGAAGTAAAATTCGAATTAAGGGGATGGGAGTGCACTGAAATGGACAGCACTCAGAATAATTGTTGTACCAATGTTCTTGGTTTGATGTGGGACCGAAAACACGATACATTAGGAATCAGTGATAACTGCTTGAAATTCTCTGATACTAAAGTCACTAAAAGAATTATTCTATCCATGGCTCATAAGATTTTTGACCCGATAGGAGACATGGACCATAAACCAAACCGACAAAAAAGCTATAGAAACTTTTGAAATGTGGTGCTGGCGACGGGTTCTGAAAATAAGATGGACAGACCGGGTTACTAATGTGGAAGTGTTGGAAAGAATCGACGAAGGGAGACAAATATGGAAAATGATTCAAGAAAGACGACATAGATGGTTAGGCCATGTTTACAGACACCATCAATTTATAGTTAATGTGATTGAAGGACAACGGCAGGGAAAACCCGGAAGAGGAAGACCGCGCCTTGACTACATAAAACAAGCAGTGAAATATGCTGGCAGCAATACTTATTACGAAATGAAGAAATTAACCAGCGATAGAGGCAGATGGAGCGCTGCAAACCAATCTGCGGATTGAATTGAAGAGAGAGAGAGGTTTCACATGTCCAGTCACGCTATGTCCAAAACTTCTTCTGCGGGAAATGTGGGAATCAAAAATTGGTTGGGATGACGAGGTTGATAACCATATCAGATATAAGTTTTTACAGTGGGCTGAGAAATTGCATCATTTACATGATGTTAAAATTCCCCGGTGGCTTCCAAAGATTATTGGACCAGCTGAATGAACTCTTCACACGTTCTGTGATGCCAGCGAGTCTGCTTACGCGTGTGCAATTTTCTTGCGAATAGAAAGCGACTCTGGGGTCAATGTACAGTTGATACAAGCCAAAACAAGGATTTCACCTAGGAAAAGGGTAACAATTCCACGCCTGGAGCTACTTGCAGCTACTATAGGAGCTAGACTATATTCAAGTGTAGTTGAAACATTGCCTGAAAAGTGTGTGCCATACTTTTGGACTGATTCTTCCACTGTATTAGCATGGATTCTGAGGAAAGATAAATGGGCAACTTTCGTGTGGAATCGTGTAGAGGAGATCAGAAAGAAGACAAAAGTAGATCAATGGCATCATGTCCCTGGTGCGCAGAATCCGGCGGATTTACCCTCTAGAGGTTGTTCAGGAAGACAACTTTTGCAATCCTCATGGTGGGAGGGACCCGACTGGTTGCGAAAAACTTTAGATAAATGGCCCTCAGTGGAGAGTGTCTTTGATGAAGAGACTATTATGAAAGAGAAGAGGAAGTCGGTGATTTCTTCTTTGCTGTGTACTCGTAAAATGCCATTCCAGAAAGACTGGTATTATAGATATTTTTCGAAATTTGAAAAAATCAACCGAATGATAGCCTGGATTTACAGATTTCTTAATAATTGCAGAGTTTTTAATGTAGATCATTTTATGAAGAAAACAGGACCACTTTCTGTTGATGAAATAAAAGATGCGGAAATGAAAGTGTTAAAGTACATTCAGGAGGAATGTTTTAGAGGAGTTACTGATAAAAATATTGTCTGCCTGCAACCGTTTAGGGATCACGGTGGAGTCATCCGTCTTAAGACAAAAATTTCTCACAGACCTGATAGCCATGATTTTAGATTTCCCGTTCTTCTACCTAAAGGGCATCCAGTGGTTACACTTATTATAAGACAGGTGCATGAACACAATTGCCATGTGGGAGTTCAAGGTTTACTTGCCATATTGAGAGAAAGATTTTGGATAATGGGTGGAAGAAAGGCGATAAAATCAGCCATCGTAAGTTGTGTTGTCTGCAAACGTCAACAAGCAAAACGATTTGAATCTCCTGCTATCCCTCTTCCTGTTGAACGTGTCAGTGATGCAGCAGCTTTCGAAGTTACGGGTATTGATCTGGCAGGACCTATTTTTCTCAAGAACAGACAAAAAGCTTGGATTTGTTTATTTACATGTGCTGTAGTACGTGCTGTTCACCTTGAGCTGGTTGTATCCTTGAGCACTAATGAATTCCTTCAAGCTCTGCGCCGATTCGTCGCAAGGAGGGGTCGCCCTTCGGTTATATTTAGCGATTGCGGTAGTAACTTTATAGGTACCTGTAATGCATTCTCAAAAGTAGACTGGAAAAAGGTGTTGGAATATTGCAGTGTAGAGCGAATCATATGGAAGTTTAACCCTCCAACAGCATCCTGGTGGGAGAGACTAATTGGTCTTATGAAACATCTACTGAAAAGAGTATTAGGGAGGTCTTCTCTAAATCATATTGAAATGGAGACGATTCTATGTGATTGCGAGAGCGTGTTAAATTCTAGACCACTAACTTATATATCTGATAATGCTCCTGAGCCTACACCCATTACACCAGCTATGTTTATCCAGGACGTACGAGAAAATGGCATACCTGAATGTAACGTGCTTGAAGCAAGTGACCTGGACAAGAGGGTTAAAAGACGCTATAAACTGAAAGAGGATTTGCGAAGCCGTTTTAGAAATGAGTATCTCGGTCAGCTGAAGCAACAGGCTGTAAAGAAGAAAATCGACAGAATTGAATTGGGCCAAGTTGTCTTAATCGGTTCTGACCAAAATAAAAGACTGGATTGGCCTCTTGCAAAAGTTGTTGAATTAATCCCAGGAAAAGGGATTACGAGGGTCGTACGTTTATGAACATCTTCTGGTGAAGTTTTGCGACCTATACAAAGACTATCCTCTGCTGGAAGCACAATATAGCTTGAATTCTGCTTATGAAGAAAAAATGATACTAGAGAGAATTTCCAAGCAAGATATAAAGACTCGCCAACCAGAAGTGAAAACTAGAAGCGGAAGAGTAATTAATATTCCTAGTAAATTATTAGATTAATGAATTTGTGAAATTGTATTTTTGTATTATTTTAATTTAAGTTAACTTCAAGTGTTCTGTTAACTTAGGTGGGAGGATGTTGCAGTTGTAGATATGTTAACGTAGTCAGGGTATTTAGAAAACAATGAGTTGTTATTAATAAAAAATATATTATCTGACAGTGAGTGTTCTCAGTTTTAATATCCGAAATCTACCCAATTCTCGACAACAACTTCAATAACAAACATTCTTTTTTTTACGAAGTACAAAAGAAATGGTTTGATGAAAAATATTGTAGATTAACGGCGAGCAACTTTGGAAGGATTTGCAAAATGAGAGAAACATCTACCATAAATATTGTAAAATCTTTATTATATTCATTACCATTTTAAAACAAGGCTAAATCTTTAAAATATGGAAGTGTAAATGAAATCCACGCAAAAGAATTGTTGAGCAAGAATTTTGTCTGAATGTTGCCCCATGTAGTCTTTTCATTCATAAAAATTTTTATTTTATTGGTGCCTCTCCAGACGGCTTAATTGATCATGATGCGATAGTTAAATGAAATGCCCGTTTTATGCTAAAGATATGAGTGTGAAAGAAGCTGTCCGATCTAAAGTAGTAAGTTACTGTTTTATTGACAGTGATAACAAAATTAAATTAAAATCGAATCATGACTATGTGTATCAAATACAAGGTCAACTTGAAGTCACCAATTCAGAATTTTGTTGTTTTTTCATATATACCCAAAAAGATTATAATTGCGAATATATAAGAAGTATAAACTTTTGGAATATGATTGAGAAAAATTTACAAAATTTTATTTTTCCATATTTTTTTCAGAATTTCTGGATTCAAGAATTAAACAAAGTTTGTCAATTATAGATATAACATTTTCCTATTTAAATAATTCGATAATAGAAAAACGATTTATTTTATCCCTTTTTCTGTTTTTCTTATATTAGTAATTAATTCATTGTTATTATAGTATTATATTATTATTTTTAATAATTTCAGTAGCTCTAACTTTTTTCTTAAAACTGATTTTTCTTGGAAACTATTCTTTTAATGAGAACTACCTCGTCTTAAAATATCTTTATAACTATTAAAAACATTCTGTATGTATTAGACACAATTTTAATCAATGGAAATAACCAATTGATGGATAGGAAATAGGAATTTTTCAAGTTTTTTTTTAAATTCTGAGACTCGTCACTTATCCTATCAGGGTAAAGTAGTAATTTTAGCTACCGAATTAATTTTTAATTGTTGTAGTTTTTATATTTTTTGATGAAAGGATTTGCGTGACGACGTGATAACCGTGAATATCGGCTCCGTCTCACAAAGGCTGTTAGAAGTGTTCTAAGTGCATAACTAAAGTGAAAAAGTGTGTAGGGGCAGTGTGAAAGGGGAGAAATTGAATGTAAGCAATTAAAATTCAACCTGTAGATCAGCTGAGGACGAAATTATTTAAAAGTTACTGCAGTGAATAGCATACGTGATAACTGGACGTTCGGCAGGCGGATCAGCTGTAGTGCGCGCGCGAGCTCTCGTACCCGGCACGGGCCGCTTAAAGACGCGGTAGAATTTAAAATCTTATTGTGTATATTGAGAGAGGCTCAGACAAATTAATAACGGTATAATTTCACGCTAAAGCCTAATACAAGTACAGAAAATTAAACAACGTGTAATATAAAATTAAATGGACCAAAACAAATTACGTAAAAGTAGTGTAGATAGTGGCAACGAAGTGTCAGACAAACGCAAAAGGGATAATTGTCAAGAGACAACAACAGGAGACGACGAAGACGTATTCAAAAGAAGTAAATTAACTTCCAGATTACCAAGTGAGAAAATAAATAAATTAAAATACGACAAGAAACGTACAACAGGTCAAGAAATGGAGACGACTATAGAGAAGGCGATGGAAAAGTGGATGAAAGTAATAAAGACAGAGATAAAAACGGGAAATGAGGAAATCCAAAACAAAATTTCCGTAGAATTTGAGAAGAATAACGCTGAAATACGGAATCTAAAAGAGGAAATAAACAAAATGCAAGAAAAATGGAAAGAAGAGAGATCACACTTAGAAACTAGAATCGGAGAATTGAAACATAAATTGGAATTACAAGAGAAGGAAAAACGAAAAAACAACTTAGTAATAACGGGCATCCAAGTGGATACAAAGGATAAAAAAGTAATAAAAGAAGGCGCTACACTCTTTATAAAAGAAAAACTAGGAATCGATGTAGAGACATCTGATGCTTATATAATAAACAAAGATAAATGTGTAGTAACGGTAAAGAGTTGGGAGGATAAGCAAAAGATTTTTAAAAACTGTTTTAAACTGAAAAATGAGAAAATTTACATAAATAGTGATTTGACAGTGCACGAAAGAAAGATACAGAAAGAGATTCGAGAGATGGCAAAGGAAGAGGAACAAAAGGGCAATAAAGTGAAGATTGGGCACCAAAAGATATGGATAAACGGAAAATTGTATAAATGGGACAGGAAAGAAGAAAAGATTAAACAATGTGATGAGCAGGTTAAGAACCCAAAAAACCAGTGAAATGCATACAGGACGGAAATAAAAAGGAGAAGGAACTGGTGGCGATAACGGACTGGAAATTAGGAAATATATATAAAAATAAAACAATACAGAACAGCAAAAGCTATAGTAAAGGAATAGAAAGGAACAAGAAAAACTTGTCAAGTGAAGGAAAGAAAACAATTAAGCAGATGTATCGAGTTGCAACATGGAATGTAAGAGGAACGTACGATGAAGGGGCTTTGAAAATTTTAATACAAGAAATGAAGAAGTATAAAATTGACGTTATTGCATTGCAGGAAACAAAGCAAAAAGGAAATACGATCACAGAAATTGGAAATTATGTATTTTTCAATAGCGGTGGAGATGATAGAAAGTTGGGAACAGGTTTTGTGGTGGGGGAAAGGTTAAAAAGTTTAGTTATTAGATTTGCACCGGTGTCGGAAAGATTATGTAGGATTAGAATAAGAGGTAATAATAGAAATATAAGCTTAATAAACATACACGCACCCACGGAGGAGAAGGAGGAAGATGAAAAAGAAGAGTATTACGAGTTAGTGGACAGAGAGTTTCAAAAAATACCAAGGTACGATGTCAAAATGATCTTGGGGGATTGCAATGCAAAAATCGGACAAGAAATTATATATGCACCAACTATAGGAAAATATAGTAAACATAAAGAAAGCAATGACAATGGGAAACGATTAATAGAATTTGCAATACAAAAAAAGTTAGTAATAAGAAGTACACAATTTGAACATAAAGATATTCATAAAGGGACGTGGACAACGCCAGATGGTAGGATAACAAATCAGATCGATCATATACTGATAGAAGAAGAAGACGCAAAAATCATTACAAATATTCGAACTTACAGGGGAGCAGACATGGACAGTGACCATTATCTAGTTGTGGCAGGTATGATGGGCAACATACCACATAAAAAGAATAGGATGAAATTCAAAGTAAAAATATATGAATATGAAAAACTACAAGAAGAAGGAACACAAAATAGTTATATGGATAACGTAGCAAGAGAGTTGAGGATGAGAGAACAAACAAAACAAGTTAGTAAAGAATGGACACAAATAGAACTAGCACTCATGAAAGCAAGGGAAGAATCAGTTCAAGAAAGAAAAATAAGCAAAAGTAAAAAATGGTACGATATGGAATGTAAGCAGGCAATAGAAAAAAGAGGAAAGGCAAGAGAAGAAATGATAAAAAATAATTCAGAAGTAAACAGGGAGAAATACAAACTACAGAGGAATGAAGCAAAAGCCACGTGCAGAAGGAAGAAAAAAGCGTACTACGAAAATAAAATAAAGAACGTAGAAGAAAAATTTAAGAAAAAAGAAATAAGGAATTTTTACCAAGAAGTCAGAAAAGTAAAGAAAGGTTTTCAGAATAGACAAAAGTTATTATAAGAATAAAGAAGGTAGTTTAATAGGAGAGGAAACAAAAATAATAGAAAGATGGAAAGAATTTTTCGAAGACCTTCTAAATAAAAATACAGAGGAAATAGAACAAACAGAAGAACTAAGACACGCGGAGCACGATGAAGAAGTGCAACCACCAATGGAAACGGAAGTCAAAGCAATAATTAAAAATCTTAAAAACTACAAAAGCGCAAAAGAAAACAGCATAGTGGCAGAATTAATTAAATATGGAGGAAACGAACTGCTAAGAAGAATATACGAACTAATAATGGAGATATGGAACAAGGAAGAAATGCCAGAAGAATGGGCAAAAGCCATTATAATACCATTATATAAAAAAGGTGACAAAACAATATGTAGTAATTATCGAGGCATCGCATTATTAGATACTGTTTATAAAATACTAGCCCATTGTATAAGAAATAAACTGAAACCATATACAGAAAGAGTACTTGGTGAGTACCAATGTGGTTTCAGAACTGGCAGGTCAGTGGCAGACCAAATCTTTACCTTAAAGCAGATTCAGACCAACTGCTATGAACATAAAGTGGTGTTGTACACTATGTTCATTAACTTCAAACAGGCGTACGATTCAATAATCAGAAAAGAGCTATATAAAGCTATGGAAGAGTTAGGAATTCCAAATAAACTCGTAAGATTAACACGAATGACGATGGCTAAAACACAATGCAGAGTAAGAATTAATGGAGACCTATCAGAAGATTTTAAAATAGAAAATGGGTTGAGACAAGGTGATCCGCTTTCAACAACTCTTTTTAATCTAGCACTGGAGAAAGTAGTAAGAGAGAGTGGATTAAACAGGCAAGGGACAATATACAGTAATACACACCAAATCTTGGCCTATGCAGATGATTTAACGATAATTGCTAAAACCGAAAAACACCTTAAGAAATTAGTAAAAGACTTAGGAGATGCAGCGAGAACAATGGGCTTAATAATAAACGAACAAAAATCAAAGTTTATGATTATGGGAAGTACAGGAACTGATGAAGAGATAAAGGATCTTAGAATAAGAATGCAGAATAGAAGGGAATTTCTGTTTGAACAAGTAGTTAGCTTTACGTATTTAGGAGTATTGATAACAAAAGACAACAGCAACAGTAAGGAGATACAAGCCAGACTTACAAAAGGAAACAAAGCAATTGGAGTAGCGAATACTTTGTTAAATTCCAAGTACCTGAAAAAACCCGAAAAAACGAATATACAAGACAATGATTAGACCGACTGTGACATACGCAAGTGAAACATGGACTCTTAATAAAAGTGATCAACAGAAACTTGAGAGGTGGGAGAGAAAATTATTAAGAAAAATTTACGGTGGGAAAAAAGTTGGGGAAGTGTGGGTAAGAAGAACAAATGCCGAAATATACAGTCTATACAATGAAGCTAATTTAATAAAAACAGTGAAAGCGCAACAACTACGGTGGTTAGGTCATGTGGAACGGTTATCGGGTAATAGAATTACTAAATTTGTGTTGAGAGGTGGATTACTGGGTGTTAGACGAAGAGGAAGACCAAGGAAGAGATGGTTGGAAACGATAGAACAGGACATTAAAGTGTTAGGTATAAGAGAGTGGAGGACAGTTGCCAAGAACAGAACTAAGTGGAGAAAAACAATAAAACTAGCCCTAGGCCTTTAAGGCCTGTAGTGCTTATGCATATATATATACAGTGTGTCCAAGATAAGGAGGGCCAGTATGGGGATCTCGGTAATGGTAAGAGATACAAATTTGGTTAAATGGGAAGAAAGTTGCGCAATTAAAGAACTAAAAAAATGACGTTTAGAAATTCTTGATATGATTTTTCGTTTTTGAATTATCTCAAAAAAACCGAATTTTTGAATTTTCTTTTTTATTTTTTTCTGGCGTTAATATTAAAGTTAAAGCGAAACTGATTAAACTTCTTTATAGCAACTTTTAGTGGACTTAATGATTGCGTTATCAATTTTTTTATCCGACGTTTCGTCTTCGAGAAACCATCATCAACTTCATTTTTTTAAATACGGTCCTGGTTTTTTGATGCCAAATTTGCAAAGCCCTTGTTACTCTAAATTCAACAATGTACCACATATTATGGTTTAATTACGTTTCGCGCTTTTTTCTGATCATCATCAGAAAATTTTTTAGATACGGACCTGCATTTCTCATAATTTTGTAAAAATAAGTTCATACAGTAAGTTAGGCCTTTTTACATGCCGTTAAAATATTAAAATGCACATCATAATGTCATAATTCTGATACATTAATTTAATAAGCAACCAATAACTATTAACAATAAACAACAAATAAATGAACAAAAGATAGGCAGAAAGAATGAGAAAACGAGCCTTGAAACAATGTAATAGGTATTTAACGTTTTGAAATAGAAGAAGAACTTAGAAGATTGGTTCTTGAAGCCTTTCAAAGTATAACGCCAGTATTGCTGAATAATGTTTTAGATTCTACAGTTAGATGTTATTTATGCATAGAGAATGATGGCAACCTTTTTGAATACCTTCTGTAAATTTAATACCTATTAAATGGTTTCGATGTTTCTTTTGTTATTCTTTCTGTCTATCTTTTGTTTCATTTCTTTTTTGTTTATTGTTAATCGTTATTGATAGTTTATTAAATTAATGTATCAGAATTATGACATTATGATGCGCATTTTAATATTTTAACGGCATGTAAAAAGGCCTAACTTACTGTATGAACTTCTTTTTACAAAATTATTAGAAATGCAGGTCCGTATCTAAAAAATTTCTGAGGATGATCAGAAAAAAGCTCGAAACGTAATTAAACCATAATATGTGGCACATTGTTGAATTCAGAGTAACAAGGGCTTTGCAAATTTGGCATAAAAAAACCAGGACCGTATTTAAAAAAATGAAGTTGATGATGGTTTCTCGAAGACGAAACGTCGGATAAAAAAATTGATAACGTAATCATTAAGTCCACTAAAAGTTGATATAAAGAAGTTTAATCAGTTTCGCTCTAACTTTAACATTAACGCCAGAAAAAAATAAAAAATAAAATCCAAAAATTCGGTTTTTTGAGATAATTCAAAAACGAAAAATCATATCAAGAATTTCTAAACGTCATTTTTTTAGTCCTTTAATTGCGCAACTTTCTTTCCATTTAACCAAATTTGTATCTCTAACCATTACCGAGATCCCCATACTGGCCCTCCTTATCTTGGACACACTGTATAGTTTTACTTCCTTTTACTATAAAGGAAGTATTGGATTCACCCCAAAAATTCGAAATTGAGTTTTCAACAGATCTTCACGTTTTAGAGTCCCCTGATCCCAAAAAACATATTTTTTTTCATTGGTCTGTCTGTCTGTCTGTCTGTCTGTGTGTGTGTGTGTCTGTCTGTGAACAGAATATCTCAAAAACGAAAAGAGGTATGGTGTTGAAACTTCATATATAAGTTTTCTGTACTATGTAGATGAGACAGCAAGCTTTTAAAGAAAATCGCATAACCGGAAGTAGGTGTTTACTCTTGAGATTTTTCAATTTTTTTCGATTTTTTCAAAAACGGCTCTAACGATTTTTTTTAAACTTTACATTTTTACTACATTTTTAATGTGTATTGATGTAAAATAGGTGATTTTCCAGTTGAATACTTCTAAATTGGGTTTCTTTTGTTTTTTTTCTATTTTTTTTATTAACTCCTATTTTAAATAAAACACCCGGTATATTATTACATTTTTGAATTCACCTTAAAATTCTAGAGAGAATTTGTCTCTTCAACTAACGCTCTATTTTGTACCGTTTTTGTAGTATTTGTAATTTTTGAAAAATTTTGACAAATGGCAAAAAATTAAAAATGAAATTTTTGACCAATTATAAGAACACTGTAAAAGGAAGTTGTGTGAGTGTATCACACCAGATTTTTTATATTTGTATCGTACTATAGAATAACTAGAACGCGCGTGGCCAGCCTCCGTCTGGCCCTGCCAGCGTAAAGAAACGGTTAACAATAAAAATGCTTGCTTAAGCTGGTAGCCAGCCTACGTCCGGCCCTGCCAGCGTTAACAATACAAATGTTTGCTGTTGACGGTCTCGCCACTTGTGCTTACGATCGGCATGTGCGCGCGCCAGTGCTTACGGTCTGGACGGCCGGCAGCATCGGCTCTTATAATATAAGATGTCTTCCACCTATTGTATAAGGTGATTTTGAAGTTGATTCTTCTTTTTACCAAGATATAAAGCTTAAAAAATAAGCATTTTTTTTATTTACCATCTTTGCAAAATATCAAAACTAACAGAGGTAGGTACAGGGTGTTAAAGTTACAAATTAAGAACTAAAATTACGTAACAAAAATTAAACTAAACTTAATTTAACTTAAATGATATGTTAAAAATTATCAACATTCGCTTCTACACATACGTTCTGCTTATAAGAGCGATGAGGCAGCGGCATTTTGACGACACTCCCAGTAAATAATAAACATAATCACTAATTCGTTATTTTGTTTTTACTGTTATTGTAAAAATTTATAAAAAAACCTATATCCGCAAAGATACAGTTAGGTAATTGCAAAAAATTGATGACATGTCGAAAAATAATAGTTGCGCTGCTAGGTACTTGTTTTAGGTTAAATTTCTCTGTCGTGGTAACGAAAATCTCTGAGTACCTGCAGAACTTGCTATTCGAGAGCATGTTTGATTGCAATGCTGCTTATCTTAATCTCTTTACCCCCCGTTGTCAACCTCTGATTTGTGGCGCTCTCTTGGAGCCTTAGACGTATGATGGGTTGTGTAGTGCCACTGCATTTTCGCAGCGAGAAACGATTTCAGGAATGAGTGAACAATGACCTTAATTATGACCCTGTATAAAATGACAAACTTTAAAAACTGCAGTTTTTCAGACTATTCAGTTCACCTGTCAGTCGACCAATGAAAATGTCAGATTTTGCATTTTATAGCTCACCAAAATAAATTGTAGTGACTATTCAACTCACCCCCTTCAAGTTAACTATTCACCAATCATAATTTAGTATTTATGTCATTTGCCACCAATCAGCGTAAAATTGTGCAACAATTCCGCTAGCGGAGTTTCAATGACAATTTTTTTTCTCTTCCTGTGACATTTATTTAACTTCCTGTAAAATTAATCAAATACAAGCAAACCGCGCGCTACGCGCAGCGAGTCTTGAATCGGCGCGCACGTGAAAAAGGATACGCGAAAGGTCAAGCTCCGACCGAGCGCTAAGATAAGAAAAACAAAACCTAAAATATACGGTACCCCCCACCCAAGAAAAGCGCCCTTCCGTGCTTTCCAAGAATACTTCGATACTCAGCATCACTTCGTTTCGCTAACCATGAACCAGTTATTTATAAAAAAAAATAAAAAAAATTTTTTTGCTGACGACCATAGCTCAAAAGTTGATGTTGCCTTCATTTTCGGAGGACCTATCGTATGAAAGCGATGCAAGGCTTCAGGAAGGTTCCTGGCGACCGGAATCGTGTACACATACGAACATACATCCCCCGCACAGCACATTTAGGCACCCCCCAATACGGGGGAATGATCTAGTGGGCTGTGATCTTCACCAAAAGATCCGCACCGCCGAGACGGAGATTTGATATAGTGGGTTCATTAGTCGGTTGGCTCGAATTTTAGAGATATTTGACTCAGAGTGGTTTTCGATATGAGGGAATTTCAATACTTCGTACACTTCGTGTCGAAGTAAAAATATAAACATCTGTGAAGCCGGAACGTGAGATTTTATTTTGTGCCACAGACACACATTAAGGAAAATTATATTATAGATGATATTAGAAATGTCAAATTTGACAATTTATTTTACGTCAACAGATTTTTATTTTCAAAGAGGACGTGATAAAACTGATTAATTACTAAGAAATGTGAATTTTGTTCGTTGAATAGTCCTTCAAATGCCGCTTGCAGCCGACAAATTGCCAAAAATTTTTGTCAAAATGTTTATTCCTGTTTATTGCTTCAAAATTTATATCGAAGCAATAAACACTCATACACTTTGACAAAAATTTTTGGCAATTTGTCGACCGCTCGCAGTATTGTATATGACTATTGTACTAGTACTCAAGTGACTATTTTGAACAAATTAAAATATTTATTGAAAATGTTCAGACAAATTGTATCTTAACATGTGCAACTAAGCGTCAAGTCTTTTTAATTTGGAAAATGGGTTTGGTTCATTGAATAGTCCTCCGAATACTATTCGTAGTCAAAGTTAGGTAGACTATTTTTGGGGTGGTATCACTCTTGTTCATTGCAATACCTACTACCCCAAAAATAATTGACATAACTTTGAGTACTTATAGTATTATAAGTGAAAATGGGACACGATACTGAGCACACATCTTTATTACATTTGAATATTTTGCTCAACCATTTTTTTATATAAATCATTAAATATCCCTTTTCAGCAATATATATTAATCACAGTATTAGAGGTTTTATCAATAATGTGTTTTAATAGCTTCTAATTATAGTCTTCTTTTAAATAAAGTACGTTTTTTTTCTATAATAACTGTCAGTGTTACAATGTTGGTAGACATGTGATTAGAACGCTAGGAAATTTTTATACCTCGTGTTGGTAGAACTTTTTCAAAATTATGGTTGTGTCAATTTTTAATGTCAAAGTTTCTTAATTTGAACTCTTGACAAATTTCTTTTTTTAACATGGAATCAACATAAATAAATTCGGATAAAAAAAGAAAACCAAGAAATATTTTAAATGCAAAAATGAAGCAAGCGATATTAAATTATGACATATGTCAAAATGACAATCATTTTTTTAGTGGAAGAAAAGAACTAAAAATCTATGTACCAACATTGTTAAAACTAGGGACCCTGCAGGAATGCAACTTATCCCCAAGAATGTTGACCTTGAAAATTATTATAGAAAAAAAATGTACTCTAAAAGTGTTATATAACGGGTCTTCATTAGAATTTGTGGTCTAGTCGGCTTTGGAACTGAGTCATGTTGTACATTAAATCATATGGCTGATAACTGACACTGTAAGTGTATGTCAAATTTGAGGTTATCAGGTTAAGATTTGTGTTATTCTGTGTCAAAACTGACACAAAACCTAACCTGCTACCCTCGAATTTGACATACACTTACAGTGTTAGTTATCAGCCATATGATTTAATGCACGACATGGCTTCATCAGTTCCAAAGCCGACTAGACCACAAATTTTAATGAACACCCTTTATAAGTCACAAGTCATACCTCCTTTGGCTCATACTACAGCCCTTTATAATGCAAGCAGACGCATGTCGCACAAGTTGCATAACACTTTGCATCACAGTACTTTCGCGTTTACATGTTGGTGGCCATGATGCAACCAAAACATAATCCTACAACGTCAAACAGTTCACTCATTGTGGGTTATATTCATTTTTGAATAACTATTTACGGTCTTTTGTTTTTCAGATTTTAAAATCTTCGAGCATGACCGGTTGTTCAGCCTCGAATTAGTACTATTAAACGTATAGACATTAACGTATCTTCATTTTCTGAAAAGTAACAAATTTTTTGATTTTGCCGTTTTTGTGATGCGATTCAATATGGCTGACAAGCATGCTCGTATTACAGAGGTGCTTTAGCTCATACTAATGCTGAAATTTGAAACAGTTTACCTTGAGGTTTACTAATAAAAATATAGTTATTGTGATCAAATAAGACAAAACATAATCTGGTATTCATTACCTTTTTAAGTAGCTCTAAATTTTTCTTTAATACAAACCTTTCTCCTGCAGAAGATGGACATACATTGCCAAGGTGTTCAGCATATCTTCATTAATTTCTACCTGTTATGCTATTGAGAAACAAGTACCTGCCCGATACTATTAATTTTCTGCCAACATGGTTCGTTGTAGATGTCTGCAGCAATTACATTACATATCTAGACAGTTTAAAATTTCTATACACCTACAAAAACGTCATACTTTGTTGCTACAAATACAATTGCTTCAAGTCACACTAAACTGCTACATATAAGGAAACATACTAAAGTCAAACTGCATTTATAATTTACACACTAACAAAGAATTTTATCAGAAGAGTTATCACTAGACAATTCCTACCTATGTTACACACATATTTACATAAAATTTCCAATTACATTTATTTCATCAATACCAATACAACTTAAAATAAGCAACAAATCAAAGTATTTTGTACTAATATTTATAGATACACCTCAAAATTTTATTTGGTCTCAATGAAACAACACACAATAACACACAACTAGGTGGTAATATAATATTTCAGGTGATAATTAATGAAATCATAATTACACGAACAAATTAATAACGATAACGACGGCCACTGCGTCGGTAACCATCATAGTCATCGTACCTTCTCGAGGAACGCTGACGTCTTCTGCCGTAGTCTCTATCAGAGTAATAATCCCTGTCACGATCTCTTCTGGAGTTTCTTCGCGAACTTCTAGAATCGTAACTAAAAATACTCTAAGTCAGCACCATGTTTATGTCATTACGTGCCCAGCAACGAGCCCAGTAATGAACATTAATGGGCCAGTTTTGACACCACCAATTTAGCCATTTGTCATGAAATTACGACATTGCAAACCATGACAATATCCATTTACAACGATCAACCAAACCATATAAACTACCCCATAAGACCATCAGCCTGATAAACCACAAACAAAAATTAATCATGAGCCCATCGTATCTCTCAAATCTCAGCATGCACGTTATTAGGAAAGGTTATTACCGGGTATTGCCGTCCTCCAGGTCGGGGCAGTCTCTGTAGAAGTGGCCTGCGTACCCGCACTGATAGCAGCGCATATTTGGGTGGAAAAACCTCCGGCCCTGCCCTCGTGTTCGGGGCCTCGCGTGTGTTACTCTTATACGGCTACCGCCGACATTTCTGAAATGCACAAGTATTATTTCTGGCTCAATAAATTACATTAAGCGCTACTCAGTGTCGGACTGCCTTTGGCATGGCTTCTCTTTAAAAAAATGAAAATACTAAATGTTCTACATTATGCATCAGCAAAATTCTAAAAATAAAGGAAATTTTAATTAAAATGTACCCGATGTACCTTACCCCATCACAAAAAAATATCCCAGCTCGTAAATATGTAGGAAAATACTGTTCATAGTATCTGTAACCCCTTATACCGTTTACAGTGTCGGGTGCACCGAGCCGCTGAGGAAATGTGCATATTTAAATTCGGCGGAGGTACTTGCGTAGTGGAGCCTGTCTAACCTAGAATACTACGCCCGCTCTCCAGATGTTCACTCATTCAAGTACTGACCCAACAAATAATTGGAGCTTAACTTTTACAAGTGCAGTGAGAAATGCAACACCACTTGGCCGTACTGCCAGCGAAAATACTATTCAAAGAATTAAAAGATGATGACATAAAGTTTTATAAGAACTAAAATATTCCAGCATCAGTTTTACATCCTTTTTGGAAAACTATAAACGCAAAATGAAGATAAAAAAATATTTATTTAAGTAACAAAGGATAAAAAAAGCGAAATCAGGTTTTAGTATTCGAAGTGCCCATTTTATCATTCCTCCCTGAAGGTTTGGAAATAGGCAACACATCTTACAATCCCTCGGCAACTTAAAAATGGATAACAGTTGAAGATGAAACTGTTCACAACGGTAAGTAGCCTGTGGATTGTAAGATATGTTGCCTATTTGCAAACCTTCAGGGGGGAACAATAAAGTGGCCACTCTGTATAAATGTAAATCAATGCCAACTTATTATAGTTCAACATGTTAATACAATAACAGAAATAATTGTTGAATTTTATTTTTGAAATGGTAAGATTTGAAAATGAGAGTAATATTTATGGATTTTTTTGCAGGTTTCGGATAATAATTGCGTTAGTTAAACGACATTGTTTAGTATTCACACACAAAAGTCTGATTTCACAATTTTTTTATCATACAATACAGTACAATACAGTTTATCAAAAACTAGAATAAAACATACAGGGTGAGTTTTTTTGAATGTTTAGCATGGGGATCTCGGAAAGTATTGGAGATAATTATGTGCTTAATAACACAGTTTAACCAAATTTTTTATTTAAGCTATATTTTTTGAGTTATGATACAAACTTGTGTTTTTTCTAATGCACACCATAGTCGGCCATGACTTCATAAAAAAGGCCATTTCTCAACGACTCTAACGATATACCACTTGACATAGTTATTTTTATAAATAAATAAATTATGGCCATTTTTCTCTTTTTGTATTCAAACTATTCAAGTAGTAGGCTATGGAAACAATTAACAGATGCAAGCGACAATTATTGACAGGTGCATATTATTTAGTTTCTAACGGGTGTTCATAAACAGTCGTCATCCCAGTAGGTTTTGACTTCAAAAACGTATGTCTATTAAAACTGAGAAAAAATGCGCTATGACAGTACTCAATGACGTTTCATTGCGTTGCACGAATTAATCAAAGACATAACATTTTGTTTTTCAAAGCAACTGGGATGAGACTGTTTATGAACACCCGTTAATTAATGTTGATTGAGGTTTTGTAAATTATCAATATGAATTTTTCTAATCAAGAAAAGTGTGATATGATTGAGTGTTACATTTTGTGCCATAAAAATACCTGAAACAATAAGAAAGCCGACCTGCGATTAATTAATAAAATAAGCATGAAAATTTAATGTAAAAAGCAAGAGCATGTATCAAATTGAACATTACATTTTAATAATTGCAAAACGTATGAATTTAAGTTTTAAATATTGACGGGTTTAAAATGTATAAATGGAGAAACCAGTTATCAAAAACACGATAAATCTCGGAACAGCACAACTAACCTCGCAAAATAAGCTGGACGTGAACGGCTACAAACCTTGTTGGAATCGCCAAGGATGCGCAGAAAATTGCTGCAGAAGCATCCCAAAAAGGCAGCAAAAGCATCTTCAAAAGGCCGCAAAACGCCAAACCCAGCAGGTGTCGAAAGTGCGATAAGGCTTGGCCTCCGAGATAAACTCGTTGTTGAAACGGAACTGGTAATTAAGAGCTAAGAAAAATCTAATTACTATGGAGATAATAAAACAGAAAAGCGCAATCGTACCTGATAATAATCAGCCCTTAGAAAACACATTGCTCATTGAAATTGGTTGAGCGCACGTAATTTAATATAATTAACATAAAATCTCGGCCGCGCGAAATGCGCTGCCCGAGGTGAAAAGAATGAGTGCCTCGGACGACAATTTCGTTTCCTCGAGGAAGGCTCGCACTCTGATAAGAGATAGTGCGGGTCAGAGAGGGCATTGCGCAAACGATAAGAACTTGATGCAGGTACAAAATGCGTTGGTTTGGAAAATTTACGAATTCGAAATGCAAAAGGAATTATAATTTAACTAAAAATATACAGGTTAAGCCTGAAATAATTGGATAAATGGCGAAACAATTAGGCAAAGCCAAAAAATTGTTTCACTCCCCACGGCCAAAAGAAATAAAAAGGTTTAAATATGAAAACATTAAAAAAATGTAGGAAACCAAAGAATTCGAGAATGAGATCGATGATGCCAACACCAAAAGCGAAACGCTATCGAAAAAATTCTCTTTCGAGAAGATAAGCCAAGGGAAACAACCCTTATAAATCGGCTTAAAAATAACAGGGGCACCACATAGGACACCGCCAAAAAAAATAGACGTTCTGTCTAAACCGGACAGAAGCCTAAATAAACTGCTAAACACAGCAAAAACCGATAGCATCTCATAGGACACAATCCACCTTCCTACAAACATCCGAAAAACTCACAAAAATCCGAAAAGCTCGTACCGCATCATCATCACTCACTCCAAATCCAAGGCAATCTAATATCAAAAAAGTATGAGGAAAAAATTATCTTAAAAAATGAAACACAGTAAGTACTGCGAAAAAAGATTCGGGTGAAAACCCAGGATAAGATCCTAAAAACCATATGCCCGCCCCGAATTTAGGTAGAGACCCCAGAAGCCGAAGGGAACGACCGCAAAACCACCAAACCCCGCTCGGGCATTCAGCCAGTCGTCGCAGCTAGATGGAAAAGGCACGCCGATGACGGACTGAATGTGGCTCCCTCACTGAGTCGGATGGCAACACAATCGCTCGCCCCAACCCCCAGAAATCTCCACAAGGCCGAAAAACCAACCCAAATAACAATAAAATTTAAAAAAACCCCAGACAAGTATAAACTCGTCTCGAAAAAAATCACATAAAAACAACATAGCTAAAAAGCCATGAAAAACGATCTGAAAATCAAATCCGTCAAGGTTCTAAGCGAACACAAGCACGGATGGGGAAAGCACTCTTAAAAAATATCCCAAAATATGGAAAGAAACGACCCCAACTGCTAGCGTTGCTTAGACGGAAAGCATGATGACAATGCTTCTTATCGTGACCTTCCCTGCATGCCCAACCAACCACCCTATACGTTACAAAAGGGAAGAACTAGATGGTGACGTTCCCAAACAGTGACCTTCCCTGCATGCCCAACCTACCACCCTAGCAGAAACAAAAAGCACAAAAAACAAGTTTTTAAAAGGGACACTGTAGGTGTTTCCACGGTCACAATATCCTATAATACCATAGTCCAAATCCAAATAAGCGAAGCGCTTTTGAAAAAATCCTCAAATGAGACGGAAGTAATGGCAAGAAAAAGGAAAGTGAAAAGCACTAGAATGCAAGATCCATAGGGAACATACCCTACAGCAACTTTTAAAAACAGAAGAGAAAACGGGACATAAGGAAAAGAGAAAAGGAAAGAAGAGGAAAATGAACCAAAAAACCAGAGTTCGGAAAAACTCACGCTGCCACACCCACTCATCCAAGCTTCGACTGGCTAGGTCTACCATTCCATGCCGTGACCCGGGTTTACGGAGACATGGACACGCTTAAAGAAGAGGAAACACAAGGAAAGCAAACCGCCTTCAATCGCACGGAAAATCCGCACTCAAACAGATGCATAAAAAAGACGCAAAAAATTGCATAGAAAAAAATGCATAACAAGATGCAATAGCGCATCTAAACCGACGCAAAAATATCCCCTGTCACGTCTGACAAAAGAAAAAAACCTGCACCACATCGGACACAGAAAAAATATAGACACCCTGTTTACACCGAACAGGGGCCTAAAACAAGGACTGCCTCACATCGGACGCAGCCAACAAAAGCCTCGCATCCAAAAATCGCATCCAAAAAAGAAAATGCATAATAACGCATTCAAAAAAAATTAAGAGCCAGAAAGAACAACCCGGAAACAACCCGTCGAGACCCCCAGTAAACACAAGTACGGCGAGGCAAGTAAATAAAAATCCCAAAAATGGAGTAAACTACACCAAACCGCACAAGTAATTCACGCAGGCCTTCGACCCACCGATACGCAACCAAAGGAAGGATAAGGAAAAACCAAACATATCACACTACCAAAGCACACACGCAACCAATCAAAGAAACCATTCAGAAACGTCATTCACCAAAGCATACCCTTTCAACAAAGTCCATCACACTACCTATAAACATACCGCTAAACCAATCAGTCGTCAAGAAAGATAAGGGAAGAAAAGTCAATTATCAACCGAACGAAAGGATAAGTAAAGAAAGGAAAAGAAAAGAAAGTCAAATATAAATACGTGCACTACAACACGATGAAAATTACAAAACGGCATATGAAGTAAAAATTTAAAGAGTACAAAATTAAATATTGATAAATAAAGACATCCAGGTAAACACAGCTGATGTAACTACCAAAATCGAGAGCCCCATAGCGTTGGTCGCCAGTGAAACAATAAGAAAGCCGACCTGCGATTAATTAATAAAATAAGCATGAAAATTTAATGTAAAAAGCAAAAGCATGTATCAAATTGAACATTAAGCCTGTATGACACGACGCTAAATTTTATGTAAAATTTACTTGTAAATTTTCATAAAAATATTAAGTACCGTTGCATACAGAAAATTAGCTGCTAAATTTTGCGCTGAATTTTCATGTAAATTATTTAGAACTTGTTCTAAATATTCTGGTAAATATGCGTGAAAAAATGCGCAGAAGATCGTAATCAGACTAAACGCCAAGCGCATGACGCGAAATGTAAACATAATAAACATAAACATAACCTGCATTCTGCATTTTATTAGCATTGTGTAACCACGTGTTTAATGTTCGCGCTCCTATCTACGTTTTATTTGTTTGTTATATATTGTTTTTGGTGCTGTTGTTAAATATTACTGTTGGTTTTTGTTATTGTTTCTGTCGTTAAATTATTATTGTTTTTGTTATTGTTGCTGTTGTGGAAGAAAATGTCTTGGTCGAGGGAGCAAGTAAGCATTCTCGTGGACGAGTATAAAAAGCATCCCTGTTTATATGCTGTAAAGTCCAAGGACTATAAAAATAAACATAGTAGGATGAGGGCTTTAGAAGCCATAGAAACGGTTTTACAATTAGTAAAACCAAACGTCACCGTAAATGACATTAAGGCAAAGTTTCACGGATTGAAGACAAACTTCCTAACTGAACACAGAAAGCATGAGCAGTCCATAAAAACTGGTACCGGAGAGGATGATGTAAGTAATTGTCGTTCATAGGTTTTAATTTAACTTAAAAATGCACGTTACAACATTTATAGATCTACCAGCCAACAATTTGGTACTACGAGCTGATGTTTTTTGTCTTGGAGCATTGTACGCCTAGAAGCGCAACAGACAGCATCAGTTCCTGCCACGAGGCAATGCCTTCAACTCCCTCAACAACTTCAGAAGTCATGGTTGATGATTTAGAAGACACGCTTGAGTGTGAATTCGTAGACGATGCACAATATGAGGTAGGTAAATAGAAATTAAATACCGCTACTTTGATTAATTTTTTATTTAATAAATTGCAGGACAGTGAATTGGAAATCGTGAATTTTGATGTCCAGCCTGACAACAGCCTGAAGCCGGCAGCTTCAACCTCCAACGGCCGATCACTGGTTCCAATTCGTAAGCGAAAAAGAACTGATACCGACAAAGTAATGGAGGAGGCAACAGGTGCCTTAAGGTTAATGTCAAATGTCTTAAACAAAAAAGTTAAAACAAACTCAAAGAATCGCTACAATATTTTTGGTGAATTTGTTGCTTCAAAGCTGCAACAAATTCACCCCGATATTGTAGACGAGGTTGAAGCGCAGATTATAAATGTTTTATTGGCAGCTATTAGGGATTCTAAAGACAAATAAATGTGTAAACTATACCTATTGTTTTTTTTATTACTGTTCCCCACACCATAACATACAAAAGGTATTAATTATATGTATACATATAATGTACAACTTAATATTATAATAGCGTATACGTATGACCAGCTCAGTATACAAAAAAAATTATATAATTCAGTAGGTATTACATATTATTATTACTAACGTGTGCATCCTGCCAATCTCTGGCACCAGTGGTGTTAAAGAAGTCTCGAAATTCGTCCCTAACTTGACGAGCATTTGTGCTGTTTCGGTTACCGCCTTGCATCGTGATTTGTGGTAAATTATTTACGATGATGTCTTCCTGGTTCACTTCGGAATATGCTCTTTTATTTTCAGTTAACAAAAAGTTATGTAATGCTACACAACATAAGGTTATGAGTTCCACTTTTTCGGGAATTAAATTGATCGGATTCAGCAGTACTCTAAATCTATTTGCTAATATGCCAAATGAATTTTCTACAATACGTCGGGCTCTCGAAAGCCTATAATTAAAAATTCTACAAGCCTGTGATAGTCCCCGTTCTGGATAAGGCTTCATTATCCTTGTAGATAATGGGAAGGCATCATCTGCCACAATAACATGCGGCATTTCTTGATCACGTCCAGGTAACTTCTTATGATTTGGAAAATTTAATGTATTTTCATTTATTGCCTGCCATAATAGGCTTTCACGTAGCACACCACCATCACTGATCCTACCATTAACCCCCACGTTAATATATGTAAATTTATATTCAGCATCCGCCATTCCCAGGAGTACAATGCTGTGATCGCCTTTATAATTGTAATAATAGGATCCTGATGATCGGGGGGCTCTAAATTTAATGTGACGCCCATCAAGAGCCCCTAAACAATTGGGAAAGTCCCACATTTCATAAAATAAAGCTGCAATGCCATTCCACTCTTCTACAGAACTTGGTACCTACAAAATAGAATCTGAATGAGCAACTACATTTTAGCTGAAGCTATTATACTTGCTTTTAAATAAGTAATTTTTAAATGTTCGTATATGGCTTTGCAAACATCAGGTACAAATCTGGATATTGTAGTCTCATGGATACGTGTGGCATACATCAGCGATCGGTAAGTTTCACCCGTTGCCAAGTATCGAAGAGTAACTTCTAATCTGTACATTAATAAATTGGTATTAGGTACAATATGCATTTAAATAAGATTTTATCGGCTAACCTGCTTCGAGCTGAAACACTGTCACGCATAAATGTGTCAACTCGAGATATTCTTTCTTCTACGTCACTAAGTAGCCTTTCAAGCAATATGTTTGGTAAACGTAAAAAATTTCTATAGGAAGCTGGATCTTCTGGTAAGAGTTCATTATTGAGCATATGTAAAACTCCTTTACCTTTTTCTCTTCTTAACAACCACTTTCTGGCCCACACCTTCCGTCGCTTCTGTTTTTTAATTTTTGCAGCTGTGGCAATTAATGTAGCAGCAGCAGCTGCCACATACAGTTCATCATCACTACTGCTATCCATTCTACACGTCTGTATTTAATTTTAAAATAGGGCCGTGATAAATACTCTAACCTAACCTCAGAAAATAGCTAACAAACGACAAATAACATGAAAACAAACTTATACTTCAACCAATACCCTCTAGAGGGTACTGTTTATACTTAAATGGTTTGCTACTACGCATGTGCGCATGCCAAATTTAGCGTCAAATTTAGCATACGTTGCATACAGGAAATTGTGTTTTTGTAAAAAAATTTATCAGTAAATTTATTTGAAAATTTACAAGTAAATT